>JACYFI010001487.1:0-10737 GCA_020975735.1 Ophiocordyceps xuefengensis | reverse complement strand
TACAATCTTCTTAACAGTTCTGTACATTTTCTCTTTTTCCTACTCCCTTTACCCTTGTCTTTTACATTTCATTATCGGATCCTTTTGATGAAGCAAATTCCATCATCTAATCTTGTCACCTTTTCTACAGAATCAATTATTGAATCTTGTAGGGAACCAGAAGCTTTCTCAGTATTCGGGGCTAGGTGGAACTATAACAGAGTTGAGCAAAATGGAACGTGGGTGCATTAGGCCCAGCTTGAAGGTGAAATCGGACGGGCGCAGATGGTCCAGCCTTGAAGAGATTCGGCCTTCCGAACCCCCTCCAGATGAGCTTATGTTGCGTCCCAGATCTATGATACTCTTTCATTTGTGTTATCAGCATTCTTGCTACCTTCCTGTTCCCAGCTAGTTTTCTAAAAGGGAAAGTATAACCCATCTTCATCTTTTAAACGCTGTGTCTGGAAAATCTACTCGACACCCGAACGTACATGAAATAAAAAAGTTAGCCCTGATCTTATTTTAGACATTTTCTCTTCCTTTTCCTTATTCTTAGCTTTCCTCTTCGCCTGATTTACCCTATTATTTGCTAGATGCGGTCTTTCAACCGATAAAAAAAGGTGTGGTAGAAGATAAGTGTTCTTATATAAGACCCCCTAATGTGGATTGAAGTTATCAATAAACAAGTGTTTGTCTAATGATAAAAATTTCTGAACTACCTAGCCGGACTCAGGGATTTTTTTGATTGGAACCCTGATAGCCAACACCTTCCTCCGTCACTTAGAATAAACTATAAAATATGATTAGGCTTTAGACTGGCATTACACACGATAAGCTATAACTGAATCTAACTAAACAGAACAATGTTTGGTGCGAAAGTATATATAAGTACGTAAAACAAATACTTATCAGTATATAAAGACGTATCTTGTTTACGACTCCTTTACTTAAATAAGAAAACTGTTTTATCATATTGTGTTAACACATCTCCCATACCCTACACGAACACTTACTCATTTTCTTACTACTTTATTCTAATTACTTTATTGTTTGGACCTCCTATCATCTAAAACCGTATTACCGTATAAATTTATTTAGAAAAATCTTGTTAAGAACGTGGTTCGAAATAAACCAGAATATATAAGTCAGCCTAAAACTATGGAATTTGTTGAAAATTGATATGCACAGGTTAAAGTTCAGGATATAACACATGCTAAAGCTGAAAATAATACTGTGGAAATATTAAAGGTAATAATTTAGAACAAGAGGGGTACAAGCAAACTCGCTTGTGTCTAATTATTATTTCCATGGCATTGGGTGATAAATATACCATCATCTGAAAAAGAATCCAAGACCCTAGACAATAAATAATATCTTCAGTTTAAGTACCAGAATATATTTTGAAAATAGAGCTAAGGAAAATAGAGGTTAACTTTAAGAATATTTCGCCCTTTCAGTGCACTTTTACGTAATGAAATTTACGGGTCCATTAAGGATTAGTAAAACAAAGTTAAATATTATAACTTTAACTAAATAGTAGTAGTAAATTCGCACTTAATTACTGCTCTAAAATTACGTTTTACTACTAAGCAATATTGCATAAGAGTTCTAATATACAAACTTTTCACTATAGTATCCTGTCATAAAAGGGAAAGCACTTAACTAAATAGCCTTAATTATAACTGGTATAGTTTAAAGGTAAGACTCACATATCCACCTACTCCTTAAGTGCCTTGATTTATCAATTACAAGCGTGTATTACAGTAACCGCACCAAGGAATAACAATCCCGTGTAAAAACCGTGATTTAATTAAAATGGAAATATAAGAATTATGGTATAAAGTAAGATAATACCTATTAGTGATAACCCATCTACCTAATTGAGACATAAGTCGAATAAGGCATATATTTTTTTTGCATAACTTGTTGATATAATTCCTAAAAGACGTAAACACAGTAGTTATTTGCTCCTCGATCAGTAACATAAAAGTAAGTAACGAGTACTACTGTATCAAATTGCAGGAGATGAACTGAATTAATAAAATATACAACCGGGGCCTAACCATTTGCAGCGTGTATTACCGAGAAATGGCGGTAGGTCCTTCCTCGCCATGGGTAATCTATATATGGAGACCTACTGTCAACTTTAGCCATAGCCCGATGTTAATAAACTTACCTATTATATTATAGCATTTTTCGTTAGGTGTAGGAGCCTATTGAGAACATATTACATTAAAATCTAAACTACCTAAAGATCATATTGGTTTCAAGACATACCTATTGTTAAAAAACAATCTCCAAACCTCTCTATAGTAGAAAATGCCGCTAAAAGAACTTGATTAGCCTGAAATTTCTATAGTAATCAAAAACTAAACTAAAAAGGTAAGCACAAAACCCCCACACCCTTCTCGAACCCCTACAAAACATAAAACACGGTAATTATTTCTCTCGTTATGTATAATCATCATAAAAGATATAGCCAAGCCTTAAAAGTAAAAGAATCTTGAATTATGCTTTTAATCAAATTAATCCCCAAGTTGATTTATGGGTGTTCGATTACTAACAATGGTTATCTATCTAAAAAACTTCTACCTATATTCATAACCCAGATTTGATCTTCTAGATATGAATTTATAGCTTCAACCGTAAGATGAGCACGAATAATCAATTAATAATGGATTTTACATCTCAATCAAGATAATTCCTAAAAAGTTTTAACCTATATAGGGGTTTTTTTTAAAAAATGGAACATTTATGTGTAATAATCGCGAAAGTCAACAATTGCTTAAACTAAAAGTATGACTTTCTACCCCGTAATTTGTAAATATATTTCGTGTCCCTAAATATTAACTATTTCTCCATTAAATCCTAGATCCTAACGAGTTGGATATTCTAAATCTACCGACGTACTCGATAACCTAATTACTGTTGGTTGATGGATACGAAACATTCAAAGTTTCCTCTGCACTAAACAGAATCCTGAAATTCAATTCCTGGGTTAAAATTACATTATCGAATTTATGACAGTCTTTAACAGGAGTATACCCCTGCCAACTCTGATTTTTAACCTGTTCGATAAACCCTTCAAATTCATGAATGCTTTTATTTACGATTTGATTTACACCTTCAAGTAAACTGAGCTTTTATTATTTACTAAATTTTTTACCGCTTGTTTAAACAGATATAATCCCGTCGTTTTTGGTTAATAACGCATATAATTTTTCTAAATAAATAAATAGGTTTATTTAAACTTCAATTTGAATCTATTGAATACGTAAACTATTCTCTCGGTTTTAGAGCCAATATCGTATAGAACCGACACCACCTAATGTTGTCTGTACTGATATAATAAGTTAAGATCTTTTTATGCACAACCTAATTGAAAATTTCAATTGACACACGTCCCACCTATCATTTAATAGTTTTATTTTTATCTATATTCTACTCAAATTGAGCTCACCGTCTGAATTAACAGCACAGACTCAGGTTACAAACTGTAAGAATTAAGGGTGAATTTTTTTTTTAAATCGAATTGTTATGATGGGACTTTGATCATTAGGAGTTTCAACCTTGGTTGCTGAATTAAACCCGAGTTTGTAAATCCTTGTTTTTTTCGGAAACCCCCTTTAGAATCTCCCTAAAATACAATATTTGGCTTGAATCGATCAAACTTTGAGTCCGTTCTACTCTTTGCTCTTTCAGAATACTTTTTAGTAATTGTGACGTAGGACCGCGATTGGTCCAATTTCCGGCTTCACTCATCTTAGGGCTTGTTACTTCGTACCCCTGAGTAAATTACTTCAGCACTGAATAGGTTTTCCCAATATAGGCTTGGTACCTTATAGCTCTTTAGGATATCCCCGGAGTTTGACACGTTTATACATAGACACCTTTTCCCCCTGAGGGTGTCGCTCAGGATAAATGGCTCATATACCTATAGAATAGATATGAACTAGAGAACTTATTAATAATAACGTATTAAACAATAGATACTAGTACTTATCAAATTTAAAATTTCAATACCATACTAAATGATTCACTATGTAATCATCTTAAATAAGTCATGAGGAACCTTATTATTTGCTTTAATCTACCTCAAAAATAATCCAATACGATAGCCTAATATTGTTGTTGAAATTATAATAAACAACTTTAATAACGACTACCTGACACCCAACTTTTTCTAACCAAAAAAAGCCGGAAACTATACCTCCTAGTAATGGGTAAACAACAATTATACCCTTACCAATACATTAATTTAATTCTATGCAAACTTCCTCTAATCTTAAAAAGCACTAGCAATTCTAAGCCAATAGCGAATTCGCTCCGCAACTAATTTAAATTTGTATGTGGCCTAACGTTTGTCTATAGATATCGGTCAAAGGGTTAATAGACTTTAACAATATTAGGAAGGTTTATAGATAAAGCATTATTTCTATAGAAAAAGCATTAATATATATTTTTTTCCTTATTAAATACGAATCTAAGGATTCCTATTAAAAAATACTAAGGTTAAACCTCATGTGTTTTATGTTATATAATATCAAATTATTCTCATGTTATACGCTAATAATTATATAGTATTTATTTTCTAGTCATTAATACTAGGGCATTGTAGATTGAACTACCAATCCTTATGTCCGTAGCATCATGTTTTTACCTTTAAACTAATACCCCTTTTGTGATTGAGCTTGCACTTAGGCTGGGCTGTAGACTTCTGATGATCCAAACCCCCCCCCCCGGCCCCGGGATTAAGGAAGAAAATAATATACTGACCCAAGGTCCCCAGCCAAAAATTGCTAAATTTGCCATATAATAAGTTAGCATTAAGGTAGTCACATGAACAAATTTGTCTTTATCCTACAGATTCTATAACCTATAGGATAGAACTGTGTAAATATTCCCACATTATTCCTGAGACATCTGAGCAAAAATACTCTTCTCTCTATTTAATAAAAACTGAAAACTTGATTTAGTCTACCAGGATATGCTCACATTTATACCCAATGAGGGCAGCAAAAGAATGTATGACATTCCCCTTGATGTTATATAAAATCAATATTGTGAACTCGTAGGTACTAATACTCTGTGATTCTACTTGCTAACAATCTTAATCTCCTCTGGTTCTAAATCCAGATTCTGGGCTATATAATAATCAAATTTCTATAAATCTTCACTTAACAGGAATTATAAGAATCAAGCATACTGGTAAGTTCAAGACATTGGGACCTTCTGCTAAAACTATCATTGAGGGATCTTATTTCTACCATAATGATATAAATCTAAAAGATGGGAAAGGCCTAGATAGTACAATTATAAAACATGCAGGCTGTTATAGTCAAATTGACTCGTTAAGAGTCTATGACATTTCAGTAGTTTCTCTTCATATTTGGACTATATTATACCTTTAACTAAGGGTTCAGTGTGGTCTCTAGGGATTTTATTATTTCCCTGCTGATTGTCCATTGTTACATCCATTACAGTTTTTCACTATTAAGACTTAAGGCTTTTGTAGAAGTTTCCCAGCATATAGTGAAATTTATATTCATAGTTATTGTAAGCTTAAGTTTTTGAACCTGAAAATTTTTATATTTCTCTTTGAAGATATCCCTGGAGTTTTTTGAATCCTTTATTAATCAGTATTTCCACCTTATATCTAAAAATTTACCAGCTCTTCTGTTGTGAGACAAATACCTACCATAAAATTTAGAATTCTTCAAGATGAAACACTTTCATTTATTGTATATGGATTTACCTTCTACTGACTGATTTTTTAACTTAGTTTCTTCGGATGAATTCTACCTAAGCTTTTTTTCACTGAACTCAATAGCTCATTCGATTATGAGTTTTTTCAAATAAAGGGTTATTTACTTTTTACTTTTTTAAACTCATTAATATTTTAGTTTTTCTAGCAGTAAGACCCAAATAAAGCTGATTTCTGTCCTTGTACATATTATCCTTTAAAAACTTACTAACTTCCTTTAGTTGTGTTCGGAGGTGTTATGATCAAGGGAAATTCCCAGGCTTACTTTGTATGGTTTTAATTCACGATTCTCAATTTATTTCAAAGTAATTTTGTCCTCTACGAAAGCAATCAGAAATTTCACAGTTTCTAATATTGACAGAAAAATTAGAATACCCATATTTAATTAATTGTCTGGAAATTATTAAACTAGAATTTTGTTTTTAAATAACTAATATTAAAATTTTTTGAAATCTATTTAGATAGGTCTTTTAAGGCGCCCACATAAATATCAATTTGTTAATTATTAGTTAAACCATATATGGTCCCTGATTTATTTTTATACTCTTTTAAGATATCCCTTTCTAGCGTCCAAAGCATTCTAGTACACTTTTACGGGCGGGTTATTGTTATTAACACGGGTTATTAACTTGACGAAGCTACTATAATACGTAAAAAACTACGAAGAAATTATAACATTGTGTCGAACAAAATTCTTAACAACACTTTATGAATTAGTGCCTTTTTCTACCATGCGTTTAAATATCTTGTGTGATATAGGTAGCATCCCGAAGTCTTTTTTATTAAAAGCATGATATTCATCCTCTACAGCTTAAATAAGATTAAACACTAAATAAATAAATGATGTTATCCAAAGTTAACTCAACTACCTTTCCCATTTGTGAGTAGCGCTATCTTGGATATATAAAAACACTCAAGCGCTGAGCGCGTCTAAGTATATACACATTGTATTTAAATAAATTTTCAATTCGTTTGAGTAAAAACTAATAGAATTTCTATTACAAATAAGAAATTGTTTTTTAGGGGTATAAACATATCTACGCCGTGCCTCCTTAATGAAGCAGAATCAGCCGTTAAATACAGTTTACTTATAAACCAAACAAAATTAAGGCTACGTATAAGTAATATATGGCCCATCTTAAGCAATAAACGCAGTTGCTCTGAGAAAGCAAAGCCTTTATTTGATAAGAGGAAGTGATTGGTTTTTTTTAATGAAGGGTTTCTAGGCTACAACTCATTATTAAACCACCCAAATAACTACTCGTATTCCTACTCCTGCTCCTAATAAGCACCCCTATGTTTGCCAACCCTGCACCTATTTACTTTTTGAAGTATTGTAACCCGAAATGCCCTTTTTTAATACTAATCTTTCTAACATGAAGTTCATACCTACTTTTGCCCCTAAAAACAACTTATTTTTTATTTATGAACACGCCACGGTGACGAATTTGCATGCCTCAGCCTATAAAATTCGGAGTTTTAGCATTATTTTTTCTGAGGGATAGAACATAAATGTGGCCTATGTAGGCATGTCATTTTAGTTTGTGTGGAGATAAAAGCATTAGTTTTACTGTATGTACGATAAGTATTCCCAATTTATTTGATTTTATAACAATAATTAAAATGAATTGTCTGACTATCTATTTTTTAATGACTATTTTTTACCTAATTCAATACAAGATCCTCAGTAAGAATACTATAAATTAGAAGGCTACTATATAAAACCCATATATCCCATTGTCAATAGACCATAGATCCCAATAAGGATTAATTACCAGAATTTCTAAACGAATAAAAGATATGACAAGAGAAAAATAAAGAAATCTACACCAAAAATTGAGTTCTATTTTGTACCTAAAAAACTATGAAAATCCCTACCACTGAAAATAAAGAGTTATTCCTTGGTAAGGGTTTATAGTGGTGCTAATATAAAATTAAGAGCCTAAAAATAATATGGCTTAATAAATCGACACAACAATTAAAATAAAAGTCATACTTCTCATTTAACCAATCTAAAAAAAAGTTTGTACCAATATGGTACCCATGCTTAGCCATTCCTTTATTATAAATAAAAATTTCAATAGATTTGTAATTGTTATACTACAGGTTATAACAAAGATATGGCTTGATATAGCTATATTATTATATTTAAAACACTAATTTTTGGCGTGATCCGGCTGGGTCCAGCAAGAAGATTGTTTTTCTTCATAATAAGCCAAGCCTAACTTAACCTCTTATTAGTACAGGCACTTTTGGAATACTAATTTTCCAATAAAGTATTAATTTTTTAGGCCGGTAAGCTAAGAACATTTCTTTTACAATACTTAAATGTACACAAGCACCTATAACATAGTTAAATATAGCGAATTTTAAAAGATAAGAATATTAAACCTTTATCTTAGCTGCATTAATACCACGATGGTTTTACCAAGAGATCTATTACAGGGAGGAGGTACACCACGACTAAATGGAAAAACATGTACATAGCTAAACTAAGTAAAAACAGATTAATGAATAAAAATAACCTTTTAATTGATTTACTAGTTGTATAGGAGGAATTGAGTTTTAATCCATTAAATTCCTTCATGTTCTTTTATTTTTCCTAGTATAGCTAATATAAAGGAGCAAACCTATTGCTAACTTAGGTATGAAAATGCAGATTAAAAATTACCTAATTGTATATTTGTGTTAATTAAAAATATAAATGCTTCGAGTTGCTCTAATACTAGGGATATAAGCTAAAGCTAATTAATAATAAAACCTAATGACTTATGACTCTAAGCAATAAATTCTTTTTATTTCTAAAATGTGAGTTAAACCTACTGACTGTTCCTATTTATAAGGAGAATAAAGACTCATAATAATATGAAAGTTCAACTCACTTCATTTCTTTCGAGATCCCTGACCCTGTATATAAGCTATTGGCACAAATTAAAATATAATTATGAAATTTTCTAGCTATTAAATGCTCATAGTGTTGGTACTATAGGTAGGTATAGCTCCATAAACGGTCCTATGATTGTCGGTTAAATTTATCGGCCAAATTAAGAAAATCAACAACTCTATATAATTCATAGAACCTCTAAGAAGTAGTTGATTTTAGATATCTCCCCTTTATTATTTCCTTTTTATTTGACGAAATCTGCATCGAAACCTTTGGTAGTTAAAGATTTTTGTTTGTACCATTTTTGCTAACTTTAGCTCTAACCTTTAAATACCTTAGGCATTTACATCACCAAGAACAGAGGTATTTTATTGAAGAAATGGTAAAAATCTTTCTCATATTATGTTTGAATGATTGCATCTAAACTCAAGTATAATCTTAACGAAAAGTTTGACCACCTCCAAAGAATCTCGACTAAACTTTTTTCAATAGTAATTCATCTCTAATATGGTTGGTGTTATAACGTAAATAAAGAATACTACACCGATTCCTGCTTTTTGATGTAATTTAGATTCTCTAGGTTACTTAATTTTAAAACACCACCACCATCTTGTAAAACCAGCTAACCCCATTGGGGTCTAATTTGAAACTAAGTAGGGTCAAAAATGGCTTGTCTAAAAGCGAACAATATCAGGAGAAGCCTCCAAAAGTAAAGGAGTTAATCTTATTTTAAAGAGCTCAATATTACTTTGTTTTTGAAACCCCTTTAGCTCTTTAAATATGTTACCCCCTCGTTTGCTTCATAAACCCGACACTTTTTTAATAAGTAAAATATTCCAAATAAGTTTCTGCAGTTTTTAGAGGATTTTATCAAAATTGGAGGTATTACTTTTGTTATAATTTGATCTAAAGAACCCCTATTTAAAATCAAACAACCTTCTATTCTTTACCTTATCTTCCTGTTCCAAATTAATAGGCTTAATAAGTTTTAAAATATCTAGGGGACTACTAGCATGGAAATTAAATTGAGAAATTTAACCTCGAACTGTCACCTCCTAGGTTTGTTTTGGTGAATTACGAATTAAAAGAAGAAGAATCCTTTGGCATCGAAGGAATCCTGATTTATAAATCAGGGGGCATAAGTAGTTCTATTGTCTAAGTTAGACCACAGTGAAATTAAGTTGTCTTTGAATAATTTGGGTTAGCAGGGATTTTAACTTGATAAACTTCTTTCGAAAGCCCAGTAGAGTATATTTAACGCGGGTAAATAATACCACCATCAACTCCCAATTACTTCCGTGTCTTTTTTACAAATAATGACTCTTGTCGAATTATACTGACTTTAGATCCGCGATTTGCCCATTTTCCTTTTTACCTCTTCTCTGGCTTAGACTATACCTGAGGTAATTAGTTCGCGCCTACTCATATAATTTCCATATATTCTTAGCACCAGAAAAGACTTTATGGGTTTCCCGGAATTTATAATTACTCCCAACGTTTGTTGAAAATGGATTTCCCAAGTCCTTTTTTTTTAGAACAAAAATGAAATTGGTGCTACACTTACTTTTAAAATAAAATTCCCTATAGTAAATATAAAACTTAAAAACAAGAATTTATATAGTAAGGTTTATATATTCAATAATCTGTATAGCCTTCATATCCACTTATAGCATTAAAAATTAATTAATCTAGACTATACTTCCTGAATTGCGCATTATTAAATAAACCCTGTCCTAATAAAATGAACTGGAAAAGTAACTCTAATTTTACCGATCACTCCCCCTTCCCGAAACCGTTACGTGATGGTCTCTGCCCATCATTACGGTCTCCATGATTGGCCTTAGATTTTTTTTTTTTCCGTTGTGAGATGTTTTTTATGACTATGTGTTGTGTGGCCCTCTCTACATAATGGTAATTGCTTACGATTCTTCGAAGCCATAATTTTAATCTACCTCTCGTAGCTTTAAAGATAATGGGTTCCTTGCATCCATACAAGTGACTGCATCTGCCACTCTGTAGGTCGGAGTCAATAGGAATATGCAAGTAATACCTATCCAGGAACTTTGTATACCTTCGGGCTTGAAATCTTATAATATTATATCAATCCACT
>JACYFI010001514.1:0-14193 GCA_020975735.1 Ophiocordyceps xuefengensis | reverse complement strand
GCTCACTAGAAAAATATGAAGCCTCTTATTGAAATAATTCAAACGTATATGCGTGAAATTACACCGATTTGACCTAATAAGCAATTTAAATAAGTTCGTTATTGTTTTGAGGAATGGTAAATAAAAAAAAACATCAAAGAATCTATGATTGTTTCTTTTCCATTAGATATAATGATTGAAGAATAGTTCGGTATAGAATCAAAATAAATTATCTTACCTTTAAAAAGAATTCTTTAGTTAATTTTAACCGGCTTGAAAGTTAACTAAAAATTTATAGGTCTAAAGGAAATGTTTTATTTTACGAAAACAATACTAAATCCTATGCAATAGAATTTAAATAGAACCTACCTAAAGAGATATTTTTTTTTCCTTATAATATAACTTAAGCGGTTTTAAATATATAGTTGAATGTATTGTGGAAAAATTAAAACATACAAACACACAAAAATCACTTAAGGTAAAGGTTTATCTTATTGTATTTTATGAAGCATAAACCCATCGCATGTAAATTTGCATAAAATATATAGTAGATTTCCTTTATTATTGATATAAATGTTAGATTATATTGGGAATGAAAAGAATATTCAAAAAAATAAACTTTCGTAGCTATCGCTGCTATGCAGCAAAAAAAACAATAGAACTAAAAATTGATTGGCTAAAATAGCATGAAAGTAAAAGACTTGGTTTCATTGAGGCCTTATAATCAATTTATAGCTTAGTATTATCAAGGCTTGCCTTATTTTAGCGGGTATTTTAAAAGAGCCGTTTAAAAAGGTAAAGTTGTTAATGTAGTCATTCGCTATCTGCATGGAATCTCTCGTTGCTTGGCGCAAATCTATGCTAAAGTAAGAAAAAATAGCGTAGTGAAAATTATATAGAACCATTAATTTTTCTAAAAGATTTCTAAAAGTGTAGGTTACTAAGTAGTGAAACTTATAGATAAGCGTTATGAGAAAAACAATAGTGCAGGAAACCAAAAGTAATTGTGTATACAAATGGGACCTAGAGACTACACGCGAAGCGCGCTTATGGTGGGATACATAGTCCGTTTTAGGTAAGGTAACTAACTTAGTTTTTACTTCTGCAATGTTCCCTAGGAATTAATAACAAAGTTTTTGTTATTTACTCTCCCCCAGTTTGCCCTATTATTTTCTCGCCTTTATTAGAAAGGTGGGAGCGGGACCAGGTGAACTCTTTATCCTCCTCTAGTTCAGTGGATTATACAACGTCAACGCGGACCTAGTGTTAGACCTGTGCTATTATCTGCTTTACAATTTCGGTGTAAGTAGTTATTAGGGGAGCACAAACCTTCATATTACTTATAAGCTAATTATGAGAACGACCGGGTATAGACTTACCGCAATTAGGCTTCATTTGAATGAGAGCCCTGTAGTTATTTACAGCTCTTTTATTTGCTTATTATCATTAACCTGTTTAGCTGGAAAATACGGCCAGCTCTAAATTTTGGCCCAATTGCTGGAAAAGAGATATATGTTTATTTAATTATATCATTTAGTCAGCAGATTTGTTTAATAAATTGAATTTATTTAAAATCTTCAGAGACTTACGCCAAATCTTATATTGTTATATAGTTTGTATTTTAAAATAGAGAGTAGATTATTTTCTACCGTGCGTTTTCTAATGAAGTAATAAATTTGTTAATTAAGAATTTGCTTCATACACTTTTGCAGATTTTAAACAAGGAGATGGTACCATAGTGTAACTAAAAACAGAAAAGATCACCCTTAGGGTCAATATTTATCCTTAATCAAATTAGTATTCGATTTTTAAGAGCTGATCCTTTAGCTTTAAGAATAACAATTTAAATTTAGGCCCATGGGATCAAATTTCCTAGAAAAAAGTGATCTATGTCGTTATGATTTATGATAACAAATCTGAAGGTGTAATTCTTGGTACTCATTTACTAAATGGTCTACTTAAACTCAAACTTTTATCGCTTTACATAGATTAAGGATTGATGTAAACGCAAAACTTGATTTAAATTAAAAGAAAAAAGTAAGATATAAGTAATCTAAATTCGAAATTAGTTGATAGTAGGAGCGGTTTAGTACGATGGCGGACGGGGCATTTTTTCAGTAACGAACTTACTTTGGAGCTTAGTAAATCTCCTAAAACTAGAAATGTAAATTTTGAATTGTCTCAAAGGACCAACAACGATACATAATAATGAGATAATCTTCTGAATATTTGAGGTTTTATACACCGGATTTTTTTATTTATCCACCAGTGTAAAATAGATTAAAGAATAATAAACCCAAACACTGAATACCAGAGTTAGAACTCTAATTTAATAGTAACTTAATATTAATTGAATATATTGAAAAAATACCCTGTTATTTTTTAGTAATATTTAAATTATAAAGATTAAGAAAGGTGTATGTCATATTTTGAACTTAAAAGCATAACCAACCGGAATCGTAATTTTAGAAGTATAGTAGAAATAAGATCCAGATGAAATAATATAGAATCAGAATTAATGAGATCCTTTAAAGAATTTTTATAACTTATAAAATAAAATATAGTCCTTAAAATAGATGGTAACATAATTGAGTAATCATTCAAAACTGTCTTTGTTTAAAAGATTTATTAACCATGAGACCTGTCTAAGCAAGTCAAAATGTATTTTGGGTATTTACAAATATAGTTAAACAGTATGAACTCAATACTTCATTCTATTGAAGGTACTGTGGTGGTCCATCTCCTATATTTATTCCACATCTTTTCTCACTAAATTATTTTAATCGTAAAAAATAACATAAAAGTCTCTTCATACTTCTTGGTGTTTGTTTCCAGCGCCACACCTCATCCCTAAAGTAAAAAAAAATTGGCCGTCGATTATTGAACCATAAATGCATGTCCAATTTGGCCAGGCTTAGCAGTAGCTTAAGCTGCAAAATGCTAAAGTTTCTCAAGATATATGATATTTTGTAAAAATTATATTTTTTTTTATTAATGGATCTGCTTATAGGTACTATTGTTTACTATTGCAGCTTTTTTTTGTTTGTTATCAAGGCTATGTTCCCTGAACAGAAAAGCGCTAAAATGGAAGTGGCAGCGCTAGTTTTTTTGGTGTGGGTGCGGAGGGGTGCCTTGCAAGTAAAAAAATTATATGTAAAAGCTATACCACAAAACATCTTCTTATTTTTTTGATGTTAGGGGTTATTCGCTCTTTTTTTAATTTTTATTTTGAATTGACATATCTGTCTATGTCCAGTAAAGAGAACTTGTAAAAAATAAGGAGAGGTTAGTGTTAATATAGGTCGACCATACTATCACATTCAAATACTTAATTTTGCCTGAACTCCTGTTTCAAAGTACCTATCTAATATAGGTTTTTTAGCTGGTACTGTAGGAGTAGGTTTTAAAAGCAGCACTAAAAATTGTAAAAAAATTAACTTCTCGTTACGCCATCCCTTAGCTAAGTAGGTTGATAATGGCAGCAGAGGCTTAGCGGGAGGATCTACAGTTTCCAGCAATTACATTACTATCAATAGTCTTATTTAGAAAAAAAGTAATTCCAATCCGTTCGTAATAGTGGTCTGAATAAATATCCATTAATAATTGGATGGAAATAAAGGACCCTAAGTTAGTGCCTTTTTTTCAAGCCACTTCAGCAGGATATAGAATACAGTGATGAAGGTTATTAGAAGCTAATTACTGATTCATATTTGTTATATATTATAATAATTTTACTATATTAAGTTTATGTTTAGCAAATATGATTCTGAAAAGATGGTTGAACAATTACATATATTAAAAATATATTGGTGTAATTTTTCATCTTTATACTTGAAGCCTAACTTAAACTAGTAATCAAATTAAATTTTTCTTACTTGTTATTAAGGTTTAATTTTAGTTAATTTCTAGCTAGTATATAGGTTTATAATAGGAAGTTTTTTACTTACATAATAGTTGAATATTGTTAGTGAAAATTGTATTAGAATCGAAAAATCAAATAATGCTTATAATTTAGAACTAATAGGCAGGCCGGCGCTCGTTCACATCGTTCCTGGAGCTAAGTAAAATCTATTAAAACAAAATTTACTTGGTTAATTTAGGAAAGTAGGTTCTATTATATCAAAGTTAGGATTACGATTAAAATAGGGAAAAAAAGTCAAGGTTTAAGTGCAAGCTATAAAGTTGATGGAGCGCAAGATTTCGGTAAAATTATATAAGAACCTTAAAATAAAAAAATATTGAGGGCGGGCTATTTTTTTTGTGTGGGTACGGAACGTGGCCTTACGAAAGAACAATAATATAAGCTAAGCTCAATATACCTTAAGAATTTAAGTTAATATTTAATACTCCATCTTTGCAAACTTCTTAACAAAGGAAAAAGTTAGTATACCAATCTTACGCAACACTGTGTAAACGGTCAATAAATTTATCGTTTATAAGACGGTTCGGTTTTAGTGACCGCTAAAAGAACTGCTTCATCCGGTTGGGTGGCCTGAATGATGCTTCAAATGTACAGTCGACAACTTTTTATCTTAATGCATGCAGCTTGTATATGTAGCGATCAATAACACACATGTCATATAAACACTTATAGTTAAATTAGCAAGGTTTGGATTCTACTTAGGGGTCATCTCGAGGGGTTTATATTCTATTAACCAGGTTTCGGACATTATAGTACACGATAATCAGCGCTTAGCTCTAGGTAACCGTATATTGTGTATACATAGGTATGGTTTACGGTATGATGTCATAAGGAATTTAGGATTTATCCGTTGAAGTCAACCACAATGGATACTGTAGGTACTGGAACGGGATAAACTACTGGGTCACGGTAAAACTTGGTAAGTGCTGAAAACTTCGGTATCAAATGTCCACTCGTTGATACGTTTAGGAACCAATCTATTTATTTCAGGAAACAGCCAAGTTACCTTTGCTATTCGTAAAATGAGCTAGGGGAATAACTAAAAACTCTAAAAATGAAAAATATACTTAAATTTACCCTTGGAATTTCTTGATCATTACTAAATATAGAATCCAACCTAAGCGATTAAGCGGTTTGGGTTATTTCACTGCAGGATTAATAGAAGGGTAAAGATTGATTTGGTGTAAAAGAATTTCAGGATTGGTATTTCGACCAATTGGAAATAGAATTAGCACATTTATATTAGAATTAACAACATAGAGGTATGGTCGTTATAATCAAAAAATTCAAGATTAAATAATGAGTAAAATATATTTTTGTAACATAAAACAAAGGTTTGGTTTTATTATCATTACTTTAATAAATGGTTAAATTTGTAACTTGAAATCTAGGTATAATCCATGATTCGGCTTAATTACACTAAAATTTGAATATTAGAATTTTACCACCTTTAAAAAGATTTCTTTGATATAATTTTTGATTATCTAGGTATAGTCAAGTCTTGTTGTTTCCTATATTAAATGTTGTTAAGAGCCCAAGGGAGAAATGGGGATAGCGTCAGTAAGAGCTATTCCCTAAAAATCAAAAGGATAAATTACCTATAGAACTTATACAGTTATCATTTAAAAAACGGGTGATATTAACTCAAGATAGCTCAGGGTAATGGTCTTAGTAAAAGCACTCTTCGATTTTATCACAACAGCTCGTTTTAATAAAGTTACTTCGATAAAGGTAGCATGTTTTTTTGTTGAAAATATGTAATTTCTAATATAAAGTTAGAAAAGTATATAGAAATGGTATTTTAGTGAAGGTAAGCATTTTACAAAGTAAAGGATAAAAAAAATTATAAGTTATGCAATGTGAAGGATTTTAGAAGACCAAGTACGCAAGAAAATTAATACCAGATATAGAAAAAAAATAAGAAATTTTCTTGGATGGCTTCCAGTGCCTCGTCTGCCTCGATCTTATTTACTGCTTTTTTAGCGCAGTAAAACATACCAACAACGGCGCAACAAAAATAAAGACTAGCACTCGTGAAATCCCCGAACTGCCGGAATCTTTTCGTGCACAGCAATAAAAGGTGCAGCTCCGCTGTCTTAGTTTTTCACATTTTACCAAATTAATTACAAGAAGGGGTGCAAACTACTTCGCAGAAGAATCGGGGGAACACAATAAGAGCACGATTTAGCTTTAGGTAGGGTGGAGGATTCCTTTTTTTTCTTTTTATAGTGCAAGACTCGCTTAGCTGCTTAAAAAAATATACAAGGGACTGCCCAACACAAATAGGACTAAAACATAAATAAAAAAAGAGAAAAATTGAAGCAAGCAAAAGCATTTAAATATAGCTTTCTAACCTTATATGGTATTTAGCGAGTCTCTTGCTTTTTTCACCCTAGTTTATCCTGAGGTATGCATATCATATTTTGGTCTTAAGGTTCAGGATCAGCTGCTCAACGTAGCAGGTTACAGTGTCACCTTTTAGGGGTAAGAAATAAGAGGGATTTAGGGTTAACCATCAGAAGTAGAGCATTATACATAGAAGCCATCGGTTTTGAAAACATTAATAATGTAAAATTAGGGTTATGGGGGCTTGTGTTCTGATAAAGCTTATCCCTGATGTTAGGATAGGGGCTACTATTTCATTAACTTAAGGATACTTGTCCTTTTGGCAGAGCATTTATTTTACAGCTGCAAAACTCAATTATTCAAGTTCCTACCAGGGATAAAAATTTTTCTTGGTTAGCTACGTGCGAGGTGCGTCCTTATTTAAAAATGACCACCTTGCAAATTTATTGTTCTTAGGTTTCGCTCTTTATGTTTACAACCGGAAGGGTTAGAATAATTCCACTAGCCTCCCTTAAGATTACTATGCGCCTGGGAAATTCTAAAATTTATTACCTAATTAAATCTAGACGATAAAAGTGACCAATATGGTAATATTTGAACAAATCACGAGCGAAATCCACAGATGAAGTTCTTAGAGGATCCAGTTAGAGACTAGAGCGTTAATCCATTAAAAAGTAAATTATATTTCTTTAGTAATGAGATTAATCATGTCACTGAAATAGAAATTAAATTAATAACAGTTTACAAAAATTTAAGTACCACGTCTACCTTGACGCAAAAAAAGAGAGCTTGCGCCATAAATCACGGTTTGTAAACTATAATATTTAATAAGTAATTTTTGGAAAAGAAGAGCTTATTAATTAAAACATAAGAAAAGGTAAATCAGGGTGGTGTTAATTGTTTATTAATAATATAATTAAACACGTGATACATAGGGAAGCTCTATACATTTAGCCTAATTAAAGGAAATGAACAACTATCTTTAATATTCCTTTTAAATAAGTTGACAAAACTCTAAATGCCATAATAAAAGCTTTAGCTCACAAATACGATAAAAGGATAATTTTCTCACTTTGAATATTATCATATTGTAGATATTAACACAACTACAACTAATAAGAGAAACTTCTAAATAACAAATTATTCCTTACTATTAAATTACTGTAAACCAAAGGGTTATTTTCCTGAACCGGGTTATGTACTAAGCGAGTAGAAAAACTAAAAAAACTTGTTTACTCTCTTTTTAGCTAAAAAATAAAAGTACACTGGTTACAAATATGGTCCCATAATAGTTAGACGGGTTTAACACGATAGGATCAATCCCTTTTTTTATGTTGCAAAAAACCATTCTTTTAGAAGTAAAAGGGAAGAATGGAAGAAGCTAAGTCGTGGATATTCCAGTTATGTAGACTTAATTTCATATAAGAGAAGTTATTAGTAATATTCCATTTCTTTACTGTAACTTTTAATTCCATTAACTTACAAATCCTAATCACGCTGCATTAAGTGGATAGATGTTATTAATAGAAAATAATTAATTACTTTAGAGGGTGAATTGTGAGTTTGAGCTATATCCACGAATAATATAAAGATCACTAATATTTAAAAGACTGAAATTTCTTATAATGTAAAAAAATTGATAGATAACATAAACAGAAAAATAGCCTTATAAAAAGGCCATATTCGTTTACGATGCGGGATATAAAACTTTTAAGAAGTACGATGAAGTACAGCACGCAGCTATATACTTTAAACACAAATCAACATCTATAAAGAAAAGTGCAAAATTAAATAAAGAAATATACAAAAATTTATTTTAATTTAGTATGAAAGATTTAAATAATTATATTATTGTAAGTGGTAGTTTTGTTAGCTAAAGCTTCACTATATATAGCGCATTCCACGATACAAGTTTTGAATTTCATGGTTAAAGCTATAACAGTAATCTCCGTTATGATCAGACAGATAAGCCCTAAATTTCTATCTTAGTGATTATAATGGCAGTTATAATGATTAAGTGCATAAAACAATAACTATAAACAATATTAATAAAAAGTGTTTGAGGTTAGGCTTCAAATGGACGGGTTGAACGGTTAGTATTCAAGTCAAAACCATTTACGTAAACAGTCCTTGACACTTAACCCGACTACTGTATTAAAAATTTCTAACCTTAAATCTAATATAATTTGCTGGTTGGACGATTGTAAAAGTAGAGGTGGAAACTGGTTAAGGATTTAGCTGGGAAAGAGGCTGATGTTATTTGAGTGTAAATAAAAAGAAAGAAATTATTGAAAAATAAAAAATAATTTATTAATTTATCCCCTTTATACTTCCAAAAAAAATCTGTCAACTTTGCATATTAAAAACATGTTTAAACTTAAAACTTCCACTAGAAAAATTACTCTATCCACAAGAAGTTAATTAAATATTTAAAAAGGCAAAGATGCATTATAATGCTATTTTAAGGCACTACCTTAACCTATTAAAGCTTGATTATTTGGTTTTATAGAAGCGGAGAGGGATGTTTTTCTTTCGTAGATCGGAAGCAAATTCTTTCCCTCAATAGACAAAATTACGGAGTTTATTTAATTAGATTATTATTAAACATGTTATTTGAAACTATCAATAAATTTCGTTAAACCTTAATGATAACCTCTTCTATTTTATAGAAGTATACAAGAAAGAGGCATTAGCTAAAATAAGTGGCAACATTGTTCCTAACTATCCTTTGTATAGGGCGAAATAAGTTCGAGTCTTATAAAAAATTTAAACAAAATTTTTTGTATACTTGTCTTTGTGGCATGTCACCGTGGAAAAATTCCATACGGTTTTTCGGTAAATTATTATATTAATTTTGCTAACCGGGTGGACCTTATATTTGTTTTCTTAAATGGGAAAAGATAAGGGTAGTGATAAAATGACCTACCCCATTTGAGGTAATACCTGGAACACCAAAGTAACCTAAATCTTCACAATTTATGTATCGAGTAGGATATCCGTAGAGACAACGTGACATCGAAAGTTTATTAAGTTAAATCATTTAGATTAAGTTATAGTCCGGTCCACGCGTGAGCAGGTTTGTATGTAATATTTGAGCAACCTGTCACTGACTTACTATTAGTTCCTTCAAATGGGACCTGAGTTAATTTGTTCATAATTCTGCAAATTGACTAATAAATGCAATGATAACTATATTATCAGTTAATATTTAAATTATTTTATATATAAATTTATTCTACGTTATTTACTAGATTAAGTTGGGATAAGCTTTAATGTTTTATTAAAATAGTGAAAATAATAATTATACTATATCTAAATACTAAAAAACTTAGATATTAATTACAAACAGCAGACATAACCTATAAAGGATCTCAGAGACTATGCGTCAAATCCGATTTAAATTCCCGTTTTCTACATATTTTCTCTGCATTTTTTTATTATTATATAATAACTATATAAAATTACATACTGGACCACGAACTGGACATGTAACAAAGGAGAAAACAAACCAGCCGGCTTGAACACGCGCCACAAAAGGTATTTTATACTTAATCAATAAGTATTAAAACCTGTACTAAATTTGTCTATTCCTTGATTAGGCGGGATAATAGATGGAAAAAGGAAATTATTGAATTAAGGACAAATCTTCTTCTAAAAAATATTATTAAAAAGCCTATTGAATAAAAATTGCATATACGAGATTATAGGAATTTTAACACGGTTTCACAAATTTAATATGGGTAAAATAATCAAATCATAAAAATAATTTTATTCTACAATATTTAGCTATCTTAATTGAAAAAATTATGAATTTATTTAGTAAATAAATTAAGGTATATTGTTAGAATTAAGTGTGAAACGTTTAGAAAGTAAGCTTGTGTATCATAATAACATAGATTTCATTAAACTGATTATAATATTAAAGATAAGGATTCTTATTTTTCAAGGATTAATTGAGTGCAAAGAGTTCCTTACTTTTTAATTTTTATTTGTAATAGGAATTGGATTGTAGACCTTACAGGTTAAGCATAATAATTAACATCCTAACATATCCTTTAATGATTTAAAACCTAATGTAAACACATACACTAAAATAGTAAAAAGTCTCAAAATATACTACTTTTAATTTTCAACAGTTAAAGCCATAGAGATTTTTGTATGATGTATTGTTATGGTAATAATTATACCTCTGATTTAAGTTTCATTAAGAGTTTAGTTTTTAAAAAATTTTTCATTCTATCCGTGATTATAAAAATTTTCAATTTTGATGTAGCTATTGAAAATAAAATTATTCAGATTTTTTTCTGTCAAATGAATTCAATACGGAAAATCCTTTTTGAACTCGAGTTTCATTTTATCTAAATTTGCGTGTTTCACCTGCGAGCTCTTATGAAGAGATAGTTCCATAAAAGGTGGCCATTGCCCATATATTAAAATGATATCTGTAGTAGTTAATATTTATCGAAGCTGTGCTTTTTTTTTTTAAATAATGTCTAAACTCATGGTTTGCTTGCTTCCTTGCAAACTAGTCCACTAAAATATGAAATTTTATCACACATATCTAGTATAATTAATTGCTCGCTTATATTTTTTCTTGTAAACGGCGCAAGGCTTGCGTTGCCTCTGGACACTGCATTAGGGGAAAAAATATGTAAAAAAATGAAATTTACGGGCTTCGACTTCGTATCCGTAGACCAAGGAATTTTTAAGATTTATAATTATATGTGCGGCGGAATTTTGTTTCTATCCTCGCGGCAGGCTCCCCTGACTAAGCACACCTCGCATTGCTTATCCAGGGATCAGTAATAAAATATACAAAAATCAATCTTTTAAATTGGTTTGTGTATATTAGGTAGTACTTTTAGACTTATAAGAAAAGTATAGGTAGTGATAGCTTTATTAGTTTATATATCTTAATCAAAATTTTTTACTATCGCTAATTACATATCTGGATTAATTATATACACTCTGCTTTATATAAAAATAAGGTGTTCAAAGAAAAATCACTTTAAATTAGTATTATCCTTTAATTATCTGTAATATTGGCTATAATGGTTATTTATATATTTTAACTAGAATGGAATTCTTTTTTTTTTACCTAATTGAATTATTTAGTTCATTTAATTGAAGAATTTGATATTGGCGTACATAAAAAGGTTAAAAATATGAATTAATATAAAGAACGGGTTCTTCAATTAATAAACCCCTATAAAACCTAAAAATATACTAAGATACCTATTTTTGACCACAAAATCCTTAAAGAGATAAAAAAAAAAGCGTTCAGAGAATGAAACCAAAAAATTACTAAAATTGCCAATTTGAAAAAAATTTCAATAGCTAATGACTTTAATAATTTGTTTGTTCTGAGCGCTACGGCCAACAAATCGATTAGCCTTAGTTGAAAAAATTGAAAACACAATTATTAGATTATGAAAAAAACAAGATTTATCTGTAAAGACAATTAGAATTAAAGTAGAGTTTTAAATACAAGGCCTACAAGAATCAGGAAAAAAAATTTAAACAAACCTATAAATAATAAAAAAAAAGTAAAGAAAATTTTTTCCCTGATGAATCTTAAATAGCTTTGAAAATGATTGATATAAAGTAATAAAAGTCTTATTTTTAATCTTAGATCATAAAGATACTTCAAAAAACCCAAGCCTTAAAGGCCTCTAAAAAATTAAGTAATGTTTTTATCCTTACCCTGAGAATAATGGACAGGAAACGCGTGGATAAAAAAATAAGGGGGTACTTCTGGTGTATGTGCAAAAAAAATTTTTTTTTTTTATAAAGAGCTACACCCTATAATGTTACCTCTAATAATCCTTAAAGTTTTAGGTGAAAATCTAATTTAGATGCGTAATCAGGTGTCAACGGGTCGGCCTATCTGATGAGAGTCGAAAAGTTGATTTATCTAATCAAGGAAAATAGTCTAGATCGGGTGGGTATCTCCTAGCTTGCGCAGCTACTTATTTTAAGTATTTGACGGGAGAATAGAAAAGATAGTTGAAAAAGGGTACCGGCCCTGTAATAGGGTTACCTGAAAGGTCCCCTAAATTCCTCGGTTTAAAAAGATCAGGTGTAATATTTATCTTTCAGATGGCTACCTTACTATGATGTTTTCCTTCTAAAGGTCATACCAAATACCCCTAAAAGATTTTTTCATATTCAAATATGAGAGGTTTGCCTATGTTCTTTGTGCACAAGGTTAAATCCTTTAAATTTACTTGTTATGTATATAAAAAGTCATATATCAAGTTTAATAAAAACTTTTATCTGGCTTGTTTGGTAAGGTGTAACATAAGCATACATGCTCTACTGATAAAAAGTCGTATAATCTGAGTAACAATTATATATAAAACCCTGTAAATATAAATAAATTCATAAACGTAGAAATCAAGCAAAACAAAGTTTAAAAACCAAAGATACAATTGTTACGAGTGTTGCTGTTATCCCTATCTTACATTAGAAACATTTACCAGGGGAGGTTACAAGAAATTTGTAGAGAAACATTATAAATCCTGAGCCACTATACCTACTTAGCACCCTTTTAGGGAGTGCTTAATGGTTTGACCTACCAGAGCATGTACGTAGCGCATCCTTCAAAAGTTTGATTTGGATACATATAAATTAAACGGTACTTAAATAATACTTTGCATTTCCACTACTTTAAAGTATGGGGAGCCGTATTTTTTGCAATGTTTCGCAAGGGTGATAATTTCCGTGATTCCTAAAATGTTAGGTTTAAATTATGACCTTATCTTAGCTAAGACAAACAATTTTTGACGTTCTTATTATAGGTGTTAATCTACCATTTTTCCCTCACCACTTTATTGTGTGCCACAGTAGGCTTCTTTTCATAGGTGATATGAAAATTTTAACAACACTATATGCTAGAAACCCTTATTTTAAAATTAGGCCAAGATAAATAGAAATTAAGCAGGAGCGACCTACAATAAACATATGGCCGACAATCTTCATATTTTCTTAGTTAAGGATCCCTCAGAGGAACTTATATCGTGTGGTAGCTTAAAAGTTAGATATAGTCCTAATAACAAGGTGTATGTTCAATCATCTTTGTATTTTATTCACCCTATTATCATTTAGCTTAAATATAATTAATATGGACGTTTAAGTTGGTGCTATAAAGTAGTTGGCAAAGCTTTCGCACAAAAACTTACTTAAAAACAAAATAATTCTGCTTGCACTCCATTACTACAACTAAGTACTATGACTTCCGGACAAGTATCAGCTAATAAATGCATCACCAGATTGTTTTTTGAGCCTTATTTTTTGCTATGCCTTGTAAGGCATACTAGAAAATATGAGCAAAAAAAATAGTATAAATATAAATAGTAATTAATTAATGTTAAAACTTAAACACCCAAAAATTTATTTGTTCAGTAGCAAATTGGACATTAGTTAATTTGAAACCCATCTCTATTTACAACTTTCTATAGAGAAACTTATTATGAGCGAAGAGCCTCGATATAGAAATAAGGTGGTATTTATCCTTATAATAATAGCGTTAACGGTAATACGTAGGTAACGGGTAATTATTATCTTAATGCCCACTAATCTTATTACCCTTTTTGGTTTATTATAGCCGATACATAGTTATATATCTAAATCTATTTGAATATGGAGGCGCTAGCTCCATCTTATTTCTTGTAGAACCCACCAAGCTCATTTATTTTATATGGTTATGGTAATAGGAAAGTTACACTTAAAAGCAAGATATTATCTGTAAGTACACAATCTAATTATTACTTTTTAAAACCATTCGTCATTAAATTTAACCCCTGGCGACAGGATACTAGTATGGGATTTTTAAAGACTCAAAAGAGTCTAAAAAAGTACTTATCTCCTGAATTCGCGGGACGTCTAACTTTTTTCTGTTGAATACTCAGAAAGATCTTATGACTTTAATTTTCTGAATTTTTATG
>JACYFI010001513.1:0-13257 GCA_020975735.1 Ophiocordyceps xuefengensis | reverse complement strand
GAGTTAGAACAAAATCTACTGATTATTATGGGAAAGTGTATAAGGACGACCTAGTTCCCTAAAATAGGCGTAGTTCGCTGTGCCACCAAAATTATCTCGAGGTGATTCGGAACACCCAGATCTAAACAACCAAAAATTTTATGCTTACCTAATTAAGCAACGGAGATATTATATTAATGAACGTTTTGTATACGAACTTATAAGAAATTAATTTTAGTGTGTGCGGGCATAGCGCAAGCTAGCATGCGCTATTTAAAAAACAACTTTAACAATATTGTCCCAGCTATGGCTTGTTTTTTTGGGTGGCCGGCAAACTTCTCTCATCGCAAGAAAAAATAGAAGAAGGTATGCACAAAAAAGAGCATGAGGTTTTTAACTAAATAAACATACTTTCACAAAACATAAAGAGCTTGCTTGACGAAGTAATGCATCCTTTAATTGGAAATTTTTTAACTAAAGGAATAAGGGAAGTTTAATAACTTTAAAGGCAGTATAATAAGCTAAAATACTGGCCTTTTGAAGAGGATATAACAGATTTTAAAGTGTTAATTGTTTTATCACGTTTATACCTCATCATTTAGCAGTGTGAGTGTATAATTATTTAAATTTAATAGAAACAACCTGTAAACACAACTTTTATGCGTGCCTGCCGCCTTCTGTTTTTTAATAAGCGATAGCTTAAGTAAACCCAAAAAATAAAAACAACCATCGCCAGCTTGAATTACCCCTGCAAGTCCAATTATACCAAGTATACATAGGCAAGCTTGCATTTAGTCATAAAAAAACTTTTTGTGGTGTGCGTTTATTAATTTCTTGTTAAACACGAATATAATGATGCCAAAGCTCTTCATTTTTTTTGATAACCTTACTAATAAAAAAGAGAAACACATTCTCTATTGTTATAGATAATGGGACTTGAACCAACACGTATTTAAATTCATTTGTACTATAAAATCAATATGTCTCTCCCCATAAATTCACATATTATATGTAATAATTACAACATATTACGGCTTTAATGGTGTATCAATCTATACGATTATAAGAAGTTTTATTATTGAACTTTACATATTCCAAATTAAAGATAGAAATCAATAGGTAAGCAAAGAAGTCTAAAAATCTTAGGGGCTTACCATGTGTTTAGGGTTTTCTTACCTTCTTACGACTTACACAATATCATGGATAATCGGGTAAACACATGTTGAATTGTGAATAATTTACCCTTTCCTTAGAATGAATAGAAAAGTTCTGTTATATAGTCTTTATAAGAAGTTCAGGCTATGTTATCTCTAACAAACAGATTCTTTTACAACACAACCACCTCTTTCCAAAATATATGCTTACTTTTAACAGGTCTCTGTTTATTATTTCTATGCTTGATATCAAAATGAATTCATTTACGATAATAGCCAAAAATATATTAAACGTAATTAGTTTATTGAAGACGAAAAATTAGCTACGCACATAGTTAACATTTATACTGTATTATTTAAGAGCTTAGCCGCCTCTTATGGCTAAAATGTCGGTTAGTGTTGTATTTGTAATTATTATTACATAGTTATTAAAAAATAATTAATCTTGAATTATTAGAGCTTGCGCCTGAAAATAGAGTTTCTTCCACCATTATTGCAAGTCATCATTATTTTAAATATGAATAACAGAGCCCGTAAATACACTCCGCCCTAAAATACTGTCAATCCTATCCCAAAATACTATTTAACCTGATGTTAATGCGTGTAATATTTTTTATTTGTATTTTTTCCTTAAAATTTATAAAATAAAGTATTGATTACGGGTATCAGATTTGAACTGACACATGCTCATGCGCTGGAACGGGCAGCTACCCATTAACCCTATACCCCGTGCGCCTACAAAGCCCCTTGGCTTTAATTTCTATATAATGTTTAATACTATAATTAAATATCTTATTAAATCATATTAACCTATAACTCCCATATTGAAAAATTAAGCATTTATATCATCCAAGGATACCTTGCATGTATTTAAAATAATATTATAAAACCTCTTTGTTATATGCTTATTGTACTTTATTTAGGCTTAGTATAATTAGCGCTAAGCGTTGTACTTGTTTCACCAAAGCCTCACTATATTAACGTAATATATTATTTAATATAGAGCTCTGTTTGCCCAGCTTAAGTAATAATTTTGCCATGAAATTAAGGCTGTTTGAATTGGTTTTAACATAATACTGCACATATTTATAATTTAACTAGGGAGGGATGTCAGGAATCGAACTTGAAACAGCAAAAGCAAAGATTTTACGGTTTTTGCCAATTAAAACTCACACCCCCCTAAAGTAGTAATTTATTGTTAATCAATTTTTCAGCAATTTGTTTTTTTTTCTTTGGGTTTTTAGCTAGCTGCTAAAAACAACACGGTAAGCTATAAATGGGCATTTTATACTTCTTTGTGCTGTAGCTGTACTTTTTTTTTGTGCGGAATTACTTCGTTCAAGCACGCAAGAAAAAAATGAAGTACGCCATTCCTTCAAAGAAGTATGTAACAATAACCTACTTAAGTTTATTAAGTGTAAAAACAAGTTTAGTTGGCAGGTGTTGTTCATGATTTTTTACCCGTGGGTTCGCTAATAAAGGAAGTAGCTTTACGCAGCTTGCTAAAATTATTCAAAAATTTTTCATTTACTACATATAAATTAAAAAAAGAAGCAATATCCTCTAATTGCAAAAGGCGATGATTCCAACTTTCCAACTTACACCGCCATTAGCTAAATGTTGTCTTACTATGATAACCTTTTTTTATATTCTAAAGGTCTAAAGGGATTGGCGAGGCTATAATATTTTAAGAGTCGTTAGGACAAAATTATTAATTAATTTTAGGACTTGCAGGGATCGAACATACATTTCATGATTAAAGTCATGTCATGTATCACATTTTATTACAGTCCCTTCCACTCCCCACGTAGACTTGAACTTAGCTCCACCTAAAGCAAAATTTCGTGACTCTGCTCGGCGCCAAACGTTGAACTCCACGGGAGGCTACTTAGAAGGTACAGGGAAATTTTGAAAGCGTGGTGGTAAAACACAAAGACTACTCATTTAAACTTACTTAACCTAAAATTTCTGTAATATATATTCTTAGTTACAAAAAGAACCCCACTTACCCTTTACCTGTCGGGCAGCTACTCTTTTTTCTAGCAAGACACAGAACATAGGGGAGGACTATGAGGGAATAAGGAACAACAAGAAATTGTATGCTCTTGAAGAAAAGTGGCGCTTTATTCGTTCAGTATTAATATTTTTCACCCATTAATGCTAAAGTTTAACAATGGTTGGGCTGCGGCCTTATTTTCTTGATTTTACAAGAATATATAGCAAGCCTCAAGAAGGTTTTTTTAGATGTCAAGCTTAGCCCACTTGATTGTTAAAAATTAACGTTAAAGTAACTATCAATAAAATTAATAGAACGATGCTTAGATAATTTATGTCCATACCACTATTATGCAATTAAACCTTTATTTTTTTATTTAGGATATTCGAATAAACTGATTTAACAACACGTCATAGAGGAGCTTGCGCTGTCATTTTTTTGTGGCTTATATTTCCCTATGCCTTACAAGGCTTGGCTAGAAAATATGCAAGAACTAAAAATAGTACTAAATTAACCTGGCATCAAGGAGCTGACTTGAAACACTCATGGGTCATACCCCGGTGGCTTTAAAGCAACCTCTTGTTCTACCGTATTCAGCACTAGACTAAACTTATTTATGTAAATTCCAAATTCCAGCATACAAGCCTAGGGGGCTAAAGTGGAATCGAACACTATTTTTTCTTTGAATGAGCAGTAGATTTACCAACTAAAGCCTATAACTCCTTTTTGTGCCTTATTCTTTAGGTGCTTAGCGAATTTTTTTTCCATTTCCTAGCTAAAGTTAGAAAAGCACAAAAATACAAATAACTATTTTATATTATTCATATTTTTTTAAATTATATCATCTTTAATCACTAAGCTCTTTCAAGGTAGAAAAAAATTTTCTGAGTTGTATTTAATAAAGCTCAATAACTTTTTTAGCCGGTTTGTTATGACACCATACAATACTTTCTAATTTTTTCTTGCTTGTTGAGACCGGAAGTATGCCGCACTAAAATAACTAAAAATTAAAATTGTTTTTCTCATATAAAGGATATTTTTCTTGCGACTTTTCTGTAGCTTAAGCCCCTTTCAAGGCTTAGAAAAATAAACTCACAAAAATTCTGAATAATAATAATAATTTTACTCTCTTTTGTTGGTGTTTTCCTACTGAACTCTCTGCCCTGTAGCAACAGGGGTGCTTTGTAAGGTGCTTTAACAGGACAGTTAAAATCGGCGAAGACAACTAGGCCTGCGAAGCGCACATGCACGGTTTTTCCTATATATAAGGAAATTAAGACAAATCTTATAAATATAACTCTGCCTATATCAGTCATAGCTAGCCATAAATAAAATTCTAAATCAGATATAACCTTCTATTTGTGGCATGTATTATGTTTTTATCCAACACTCGACCGTTAAGTAAAAATATAAAGACAAAGTATTCTTTGTTTTAAACCTATCAAAAACTAATTTTGGGGCATCGCAGACAAAACCTACTTAAATCATATCAAGAAAACTCCAAGAGTTGGTTAAATACAATTATTTGAAACTGTTTTGGGCCCCAGGGCCCGTTCTCAAATTGTTTATCAGTATTAAGGCTGGCAAAGTTAAAGGACTCTTAAGTAATATACCTATGTTCACTTTTGCCTCATCTTACTTTATAAATTAAGTGCCCTCATTTTCTAAAGGACTTGCGATAAGAGTCTTAATTATTGTACGAGCAAGTATGCTTTAACCGTTAAGATACAACGCTATAACGGGCAATAGGACTTGCACCTATATACCCCCGGAATCAATGAGCATGGAATGTTATATTGTTTACATCAAACCACAGGGTATAGACTAAGACAGTATTCGAGCCGCGGTGGAAAGCATTGAACGAGCTTGTCGTACCGATTTGATACTAATCTTTTTATATCTTAGGAGGCTACAAAGCCCAGGAGCTCAGATTCTTGTCCCACTATTCTTTTGCTTAAGGGCTTTTTACACCTACTTACCTTATTTATATTGTTTTTTGTGTAGTGGCAGATGTATATAGCAAAGCGAAGTCAACTAGGTGGTGTTTTTACTTTAATTTTGTTATTGCTTAGGCTTTCTTAGTTTTAATTTTGTTTGTTTCTATTGTTATTGGGTATTATCTGCGAAAAGATCAGGGTAGACTAAGCGAAGCTTCACGTTTCGGAAGAAAGCGAGAAAATATAGCAAACCATATAACCCTTTTTTAGGATCATAAGCCCAAAAAAAAAGTCGCGGAGGCTCTTAAGCCTTGCTAAACAAAGGTAGGCATTTTTCATCATAGGTGAAACATGCCATATTATTTGGGACCTGCACCCCACTAATCTCTATCGAGATAGTGCAATTGTTGGCCCTGTTAAGGGTCAAAGCAGGTGAAAAAACATTGAATATGTATACCTTGCAAAACAATCAAACCAAGTGAGCTTGCGTGAATTATACAAAGAAAAAATATAGCTTAAAGATAAGCAGCTCTTTTGAAACACAAATATAAGAATTGCTCAATCTTATTACTATTGGGATTTAGCGGGCAAGGTAGTTGGCACTTGCTTCTATTGATTACAAAACAACTTACATTTACCTTTTATGCTAACAGGGCATAGATATATTTTAATATATAGTCGAATTTATTTTAAATATAGACTTTCTATTCTTTTAAATCTCAAGATTCGTACGGATAATACCCCTATAAAGTTTGAAATAGTATATTCGTATATTTTAAAAAGAAATATCTTAAGATAAGTTTTCGGTGCTAAATATGTTTCAGCACTTATTTAATAACTAAACTTAACGTCCGCCGTGCTTTATGCTATACATTTTGTCTTAGGTTGAAGAAACATCCTTTTATGTAGTAATAATTAAGGAAGACTAATATATATACAAAAAGCATATATATATTTTAATTATTTTAGGTAATAAACAACAGGTAAACATAGGTTAAGTAAACCAATTATTTTAACCTTTCATGTGTTAAACTCTTCTTGTTCCTTCGCGTAAAAAGGTTTGTCTTTTTTCTATTCTAAGTCCCTCTTCAGAAGAATAGAAAACCATCCTGCTCACGACGTATTAAACCCAGATCATGTACTTTTTCACGACGAAACAAGCGACCCACCGATAGTCTGCGATCCGATGAGGTTAAGTTAAGCCGACATCGAGGGGCCCAAACCGCGCACTCATTTTTGACACTCTTGCGCAATTTAACCTGCTTTCTAATGTTTTTATCATATTATTTTTCTATTTCCCCATTTCTTTCAAAAATGGGGATTCAACTACTTCTTCAATATTATTTTCATATATTTTTAACGATTTCCCTTTAATCATTTACTACTAATTTAAGCACCCACTCTTCTAATCCCGTATACTATTATTGATATATAGAAAAAGTCTAGGTAATTCTTCCCTCTATTCATGGGCATTACCTCATAACAAGTATGCCCCCACCTTAATTTTATTTAAGCCGGAAGGGCTCATCTTATAATCCTTGTATTCAGTTAATAAATGCTTTTTTATTCCCAATTATTAGCACCTTACTCATCAACCCTTCAAATTCCTGTGATTTTATACGCTATTATCTTATTTTAGGTTGTGCAAAAACGGAAAGACACTTTCTCATTAATTCCGAAAATTTTTGTAACAACTAATCTAACACTGAGAAAATTCGGACTTATTTTTTCGCCTACAAGATATCCACCAATTATCAGTAAGATACTAAACTAGTCAATTGGAGCACTTAGCTTCGACCGGTTGAGTAATCGAAAAACTGATTGCACTTTGTTAATAGCTAGTTTAGTTTCACTTTTAATATCTTGCATAGTTTTCTAGCCAAGCCCTTGCAGACAGAGAAAAAATAAAAGAGCCAAAAAAACTCTGAAGGGAAGTCAAAAGCCATCTATCACCTTGAATTGTAGTTCTTTAATTCAATTATTAACGCGGTGTTCTATCCCTCGAAAGTTATATCGGGAAAAGCTCCCTTTTCGGTTCGTTAGTTTAGACCTAAATATTACTTTTGCCTTAAATTACCTTGCTAATAATTCTATTCCCTTTTAAACATTAAAATGCTCTTAAAATTTTTCAATAATATGATATAATTTAGGCTTTGGTCCGCCCAAAAAAGTTTATAGGTCTCCTAAATATTTTGAGATGGCGTGCCTTTCATAGTAGGGGTATTATACAAAATGACCATTACTACCCAAATCTAAAAACGGTGATTTCAACTTGCAGCATTTCAGTATCATTACCAGAACTCCTACTTTTCATGTTTTATTTATTTCTTATCTAATAAACTTATCTTTTTTATGTGAGGCACATAGGCGCGAAAGCGCGCAGAGCTATAGGACTCCTGAAAGATTAATCCAGCTAAAAAGCTCTTTATTCTTTTTTTGCTTATGACAAAAACAATCCCAAACCGGCATCACTAAAACCCACAGAAATAGTGTTCAAAACTCAAGGGTTGTGGAACTATAGGTTATTTTGTGAAGAAGCCACTAATTGATACTAAAGATTAACCCACCCTGAAATCCAACCCTTTTTAAGCCAAGAAGGCTGCCAATACGTCGTTTTGGTTATATACTGAATGGATGACATTTGAATTAGAATTTCCTGTCTATAATAAACTGAACTTTAAACTTTGAATGATGAGACCCTACATTCTCTTCAATCCTCCATTTTCATATTTAATGAAATATACAGGGAGGCGATCTGCCCCTAACGTTTTGGGTTAATTCTGCCTTTAATTCTATTTTCATTCGCCTTCATTTTCTTATAGCCTATAAATTATATATGAATTATGAATTAGCTTAGTATTAGAAAACAATTCCCCTAATATTCTGCGGGCTTCAGCTATATTGTTAACCTTTTGGTTCAGGTAAGCAGCACCGAAAAAAAAAGGTTATTCTGAGAGCCACGCCACTAAATCTTTTATCCTTGATTTCCGAGGAAAGGATATGCTATATCACAGGAGGCTAGCAGTATTATTTAAAATAAGAAATTTAACTTTAAATTTTATATTTCGTGCGGGGCGACCTAAAATATAATTGAATCGTTTTTTGAAGGTTTGTGAGGGTTAGACACCTTTCTATCTCGCTGGTCGCTGTACCCCTTATGTTAAGCTACGTTTTTTATAGATTAACAGGGAAAATAAGCTCTATTTAATATACTTAAAAGACATATATCTCAACAGTAGGAACTAATTTTTTTTTTTCTTTTTAAATTTGACAAGCTTAAAAGCCATTAGTAAAAAAGATACTGATTTAATATGCCAATAGTTTCAAATTTATTATATTATTATTTCTATTTTTTTTGTATTACTTTTAGTTAAATATCTTTCACTTAAAATAGGGTGAAAAAATATTTTGTTTTATTAAACTATACTTATAAGAGAATACATTAGTTTATTTTCTTAATTCTGGCAAATATGTATTTATGTATTTACATAATAATACTTTCAGTCATTTTTTTTAAATAAAATATTATGGAATTTTTTAACTTGAATGAAAACATATTTTAATTTCAGTAAATATTAGAAAGATTTTTAGGTATTTTGGACGAATCATGATTTAGTAAAAGTTAGGAATATCCCATATAGATATTTCTTTGTTTTAAGATAAATTATGGATAATTTGTATAATTTTAACTGCTGCGCTATTCGCAGGCGCTTAGGGCTTTATATTTATGGCAAACAAGCATTTTTTCCTTTTATTATAAAAAATAAAAAAAACTGTTTTAATTAAATTTGATTAACTTTTTTTTTTATTTTTTAAATATTTTTGTTTAATATTAAGGCTTTCTTCTTACTTACAGTATATAAGAGTAATTATTTGCTTATGTTAGTATGTTTAATTTCCGCGTTACCTCACATATATCTTCCTTAAAAAATTTGTCTACTTTTTAAGGTAAGTTTAATTTTTTAGAGCTCTACGGAATTATGATTTTTAAAATATAAATTAAAATAACTTTTTAATTGAGTTTCTATTAATAATTTATATAATTACACAGGTTATTTTTTAATTTATTTACTCATTATAACATAAATAATGTTTTCCAATTCTTTAGAAAAAGGAAAGGATAAAATATTTATTTTTTCCAATATCTACCACGCGTTTTTTCTTAAAAGCAAAATTGTTTAGATTATTAATTAAGTTATTGGTTAAATTTTTTTATGATTGTTCTATGATGTTGGAGGCGTCTCTTTATTATGAACAGCATGATCCCTATCCAGGATAGCTATAGCTTAGTTGATCTTGAACCTGATCCTGAGGTTTATGATGTGCAACGGACCCCAGCAAAAATGAAGGCATTATAATTTATTTTACTATTTCTCTTTAAAAATTATAATATTATAAATGTTGGGTTAGTATTTAAGGATTATTTGTTTATTTCAAAAATAACTCATCCATAGTAGGTCGTTGAATGGGTTTTTTGTAACAAAAATTTGTTTAAATAACGTTCGCTTCAACGTTTACTATTCTATGGTAATTCTTGAAATCCTTATCCCAAGTATTTATTAATGAATTTTATTTATTTTGTTGTTTAATAGGCGTACCTTAATCGCTTACCATTTAAGACATAAATTAATAAAGCAAGAGTTTTAGCACATTTATCTGTCTTGCATACTTCTAATTTGCGCGAAGATCCTCTTGAAATGTAAAAACAGTCGTAACCATATCCCTTACATCTCCCATTGCTTCACGTTAGCAAAGAGGGGATCAAAGGGTTTAGCAGAGCATAGTTAGGCGTGGTTTTGGAAGGCTAAGGGCGGTTTTATATAAAAATGTCAGGTAGCCCTAACCCACCTAAAAGAGCAATGACAAAGATACTATAAAATAAAAATTAAAGGACAAAATCCTAGCGTAGCTTATTCCATATTCCAAGAATCTAATCTTTTCATCTTGTATCCCTATGGCCCTGCTTCGAATCTGTAAGATTTTGTAGATTAACCAAACAGTAAAGGCAAGATTTAAGCCTGTTGACCTTTTAGAATATTAAAACCATATACCTATCCTTTTTAACCACCCGAGCTTGCGGCTGAACAAGCAGATAAAAAAAAATAGCTCTAAAATATTTGGAAAACCTTTATAGCCTTTGCTAGAAGCGCAGCCCTGAAATTTAATCAGAATACTTTTCAATTATCTGTAATTTCCTACATGCATAAAAAATCCACTTACCTAATTAAATACTAGCTGATATGTTACGTAGGTATAATGGGCTGGCATCATATTGTTTAACCCTAGGGGAACAAAAAGGCCATAGCATGCCCCCAGGAATATGAAATAATCCTATTATGATAAAAAAATAGTTAGACTACTAAAAATGAGCAAACAAAATGATTGTAAATTATTAGAACACTAACCCTGTTACTCTTTACAATGGGTCTTGTTGGCCCGACAGAACACTCGTCCTCTAGCGATAGTTCCTTACCAAAGGGTACTCTACTAATTAAAAAATAGATAAAACGATTAGGTTGATTACTTATTAGTAAATTGTATAAATGCTTACTCCTATGTAATAATCTGTTGTTTTATTTTTTTCTAGCATGCTTGGCTAACGCAGAAGGAAAAAAAGGGACTCAGCTTAAGCCAGATTAATCATAACTCTTTACTAAGATCCTAAAACGCAATTCATTCCATATGAAAGATAAATAAAGGGGACTCTCATAGTCGCACTGTCGAATACCTATATTGAAATTCTTAAATGTCTCTAAAAATCTCCATAATTAGAGACAGTAAAGCTGCATAGGGGTCTTCTTCGTCTAATAGAGGGAATCCTATTTGACAGCTATTTCCAATTTCGCACTAGTCAATATAGAGACAGCTGTTGTATCGTTACACCATTCAAGCCAAGACCGCAATTTAACGGGCAAGCATTTTCGCTACTTAGGACCCTCCGTTAAGGGCCGACCCTTTAAGCCGGGTGGGTTATCCGTCGATCCCTCCCAAATAAATAGTAAATTTAAATTATCACCTCTCGTTTAACGCAAAAAGCGCGGCACCCGGGCAATTTCAACTTGTTTATACCTTAGAATTTTTTCTATCTTTGAGCCAAAGGCTGTGTTTTAATTAAATCAGTCGTACAAACATCAGTTTTAATGCTTCTTCCTTTTTACTTATAATTAATCAATGATGTGAGCCCTCCTTATTTCGAAGTTACGGGTAGGTCAATTTGCCAAGTTCCTTTCGCGCCAACAAATTTTATCCTTGAATCGATTTCAGGCACTGTGGTTACCCAAAAATTTTATAATTAAAAAATATAACCGGTTAAGAATTATCCGATTTAAAAAGAACGAAACTTTGCTCTAACCATCTTATAAAAAATGACTTGTAGAATCCATGAATTCGGCCTTTTTTAGCGTGCGGAGCCTTAATTAATCATTTTTCTTGCTTCCTGTAAAACGGATAAGGCTATCCGGAAAAAGGGTAATAACATTTTTTGTAACATCTGCAAGACTTGTAGATCATAAAATTAGAACTTTTACGTGTTGGAGGATTGTTTATAAAACTTTCCTGCGTTTATACTGTATTTGTCAAATCCTTTGTAAATAGGCAATATGTTTTTACCTGTGTGGATTTTTTAAACACTAGTTTACTTCCGCTTTTCACCTAATAATAGTATCTTTTCTGTTATTCATATTATACAGAAAAACATTACTCGGCTTTCTATATAACCTACTTAACTTCCAGTAGGAATTGTAATATAGCAGAATCTCTTTTTACAGGTTTTCAATCCGTTCTAATTTTAAGGAAAAAGAGATGCATTGCTTTAGGGCATAGTACCGAATTCATACAACTTTAATATCGGACATTTTTAGGGCTAATCCTCTGTTGTAAGATGCTGCTTATTAACATTGAAATTTTACAGTTGTTTAACAACTGAAATCTACAAACTCACCTCTGTAATTTAGAAGGTATAGCTTCTAACTTTGTTTAAAAAACTAATTTCCTAGTCTTTAAAATAGAAAAGCTTTCAATAAACCCTACTGCGCCATCCACCTAACGCTTATAGCTACTCTCGCCTACATCTAAAATTCCTATTCTTGTCCTAAAAGAATTTTACTCCTTTTTTAATGTAAGTAAATTTGGTAAAAACGCTGCTTACGGCTATACCTAGATTTTAGGTTTGAATTTTTAATGGATAATATATGGCGGAAGCCCTCCTGCTGGCTGTTCTTTTTTTGTTAAAAAAAAAAGATAAATCCTAGTATATAAATTAGGACAAGATGTTATATGGTAAATGTCTTTATCTATTAATAAAACTAGTGATAAAACCCATGATTTGGAACAACAATTTCTATTGGTTTAAAATAATAGTACCTTTAATTTTTCCGTAATTACAATATTGCAATTACCAGTTTCCCTGGGGGGCCAGAGTAAACACCTTACAATATTTTAATAATATTGAAAAAAACCATTACGTCGTTGCTTCTTTGTTCGGCCAGAATTTTCACGTACTAGCTGATTTGATACCCCGCCGTAGTTATACCCTTCCTAAATGTACTAGAATTTTCCTAACTTGTTTAAAACCATACCAAATCAGGTGATTAAGCTTGATCCGCTCAAGGCTTTCTCCAATAATTTGTATTTCGGAGCTTAGGGATCCCGGATTTTGGTTCTTTATGCACAAAGTCGGGGGCCTAAATCCAATTTTCATGATTGTAAGCTCATTTTACGCCTATCCAATTCCTACTGTAGCTTACTTTTTCAGATTCTAGTACGGTTTGTTCATTGTTTTCTTAGATAAAACCAAAAATATTCTTTGTTATTAGCAATATGAAAATATATTTACTATTTTTTCCAACACATTTTATATAGCTTTAATAGCGTCGTTTAGTAGAAAAGATTTTCGTCATCGTTTAAAATCTTTGGAATTATTATAAACTTAGGGAGGCCGTTTACTTAATTATTTCCATAAAGCTGGTAAGGCGGAAAAATTTTACTTTTAGTTACCAGTCAACCATTCTTCACTTGAGTTTAAATTTTATTAAAATTCTGATTTAAAAAAATAAAATCGCATATTTACTTCAAACGTGTCTCTAACACCCACAACGCCCTATCTACTAAACATTTTTAGGTATTATTCCAATACATTTAACTCGGACATATGTATTTGTAAATCATTTAACCGATATTTTAAAACTGAGCT
>JACYFI010001512.1:0-11320 GCA_020975735.1 Ophiocordyceps xuefengensis | reverse complement strand
ATAATTAGGAGAAACAAGTATGATAAGATTTATTTTAACTCGAACACAGTAATGATAAAGAACTTTTAGAAAGTATAATATCTACCATTAAGATTGTGGTAGATAGTATCCTAAAATTATGATTGTGGGATTCTTATAGTTGAAAAATTTAAGATGTTTCGTAATAAATATTATAACTATATTTAAATATTTAAATTTCCATTGGTTATAAACTTATAAAATTACGAAGATTTAACAAGCGCTTTTTACTTAGTGAAAAAAAAAACCATTAACATAGAGAAGGGTTAGAGGAATGCTAAAAAAAAAAAGGTAGAAAAGATAGTACATATAATTTACGTATTTACAAATAAACATTTCTAAAATAATAAAAGCTAATAAAAGTGAGGTTTAACACCGAACCATGAATTTGGGGCTCAACCTGACCTCCTTGGCGTCTAGGAACCTATTAACTCCTTTTCGAATTACTTTATTAAATACGTAATACTTTTAATCTAGATTGAGCAACAATTACGTTCAGCCCCCACTCTTTAATTAAAAGGGAAGAAAAGGGGCATTAGCATGTACAGGTTTTGACAGGTAGATTAGGCCTTAGTATCATCTTCTTCTAAATGAGTATTACTTTTTTTTGTTTTAAGTGTTATAGAATATATATTTATATACTTATTAAGATAGTTTAACATTTTAAGTATTGAATTATCTGTAAACCTGGCCCTTTGTAACCTGAAAAATCCCATATAACATTTACAATATTTAGCTGCGCATAAAACTTGTAAAAGATTTTAAAGGTACCGAAATCAAAAAGATCAAATCTTTACCTTCCCTATTAGTAAACAGGTTTTTACAGATGGTGAAGGAGTTTTTAGTCTTAGATCTAGAGAGTACGTTTCTAACGTTCAGGCTAAATTGTAACACTGTATTATAAATAGAGTCTAATAATAGAGATATTCTTATTACTAAGAAAAATTCAGTACTTTTTTCTTGGGATTTAGGTAACAATTAATGATATGTAGAATAAAAATAAACGCAGCGTAGTGTCCAATCCGCCAAGTATTTGGCTAAGAAAATTAATAACCCATTTTACATAAAATAACCCTTTATTTGGCTCAACAAGAGAGCAGATTATTCTTAGTTTAAACCAACTATAAATTACTTCTAACAGGTAAAGCACTGCTCCTGATATTGAGTATGTATGAGCTTATAAATATAAAAGGGACTATGAACAGAATGCTGTTCATAAACTAAAAAAATTTCATTTTCCTTAATTTAAGTGTGTCCACGCTTAGTGATTGATACAATCATGAACTTTAAAGATCATAAAACGTTTGCCTGGATTTCGTAGATGGAGAGGGTTGATTTTTATGGTAAGGATATTAATTAATCAAAAAATATGAAACTGGTTTATAATGTTAATTTAGTTTCTGTATTCCCAGTACAATGCAGAGATGAGTTTTATTCTAACAAATTTATGCGTTTATTAGGGTGTGGAAAGAGATTGTGAAAGCTTTAAATAGTAGACCGATGAATAAATTATCGTGTATTATAAATTTAATGTATTAAAGATACAAATATTCCTTTTTCTTTTTCAAAATATCTTTACAACAAGGTATAAGTTTGTGAGATTTTATTAGATTTTAATTCAAGTATCAGAGTTATAGAGTGCATGTTTAAAGATCATTAACAAACCGATGTATTAAAAAATAAATTCTTTTAAAGATCAAGTAGAATAGAAGTAGAGAGAAATTAATTTTACGCTAATAGTACTTACTTTCTTATAAAACAAGGAAACCAAAAAAGAAAAATGAGGCATTTTATTTAAAAATGTATAATAAATAATTTAGAGTATTATATATTTATTTAGGTATTTTTAAATTAGTGATTACATGGAACTCTTATACAATTTTATTTAATATTAAACAAATTAAATATTAATAATGGTTATGTCACACCAGGCGAGTCTTTTTAATTAATTTAAAGAAGTATATGGTAGACACTAATCTCATTTATTTTTTACTAGATTTAGAATAAGATTAGTCAAACGACTCATATATAGAACAAAAAGGTTTGTTGTGTAGCCACTATGCTTTGTTGAAAGTGGTCTTTATCTTATATAGATTTTAAAAACTTGATGTGTGAATACCAAAAGTTAATTGCACCCCATAAGAAATAGTTGAGCAATAAATGAGAATTAATTGAATGTGTTTATAACAAACATAACATGTACAGGTTTTTGTTTCAAGCAAATGAGAATATATGTTTCTCATTTACTAGAAGTGAGGTGTATTTGGTACTTGTTTCTTCTTTTGGAAAGGGAGTTCCATGAGTTTCCACGTTATCATAAGGTAAAATGCTCTCCATCCTGTAGGCCCTATGAAAGATATTGCGCTCATCATTTAACAGATCACCTATCATGTTACGGTTATGAAATCGAGTATTCTTAACTCGAACTTGTTTCGATCTTGTATGCTTGTTTTGATATGTCCTGCAGTATTACTGTAGGGTTCCTAACATAAAAACGATATACAATTAGACAATGCAACCAATCAAAAGGAATATTAAAATTGAATGAAATGTAAAATAACATAATATAAATATGAGATATTTTAGTACTACTGCCTCATGTTATTATTGTTAGACACTGCCCAGAGGTACAGATTCCATGAACGTACTTAATCTTGGGGAGCCTCGCGCCCACAAGGAAGAAATGCATGGACCCGCATTCTCAAATACTATTGCTGAAGGAGAAACTAGCCAATGGACATATTCTATACTAGGGCCCAGATGAGAGAAATTGGCTAAAACTGAATCCGACCGATAATCCCAAACTAATGGGGACACCAAGTACATCAAGATTCTGCTTATTTAGTCGATAGTGAGGCGATTAGTTCGTATTTACAGTCCCGGAGGAGAAATTCACAGAGTGCATTATATAGTCGTTGACTGGGTCGAGTCGATATCACCAGTCGAGGTAGAATCTACCGAGGCGACGGGATACATTTAGCTCTGTTTTCATACTCCAGTGAATAATATAACAAAGACGGGTGAGGTCAAAATTGAGAGGGGGGATGAATTCATCAAATGATTCTAAGAGACATCACCATTCCTTCCGAACTACCTTTATCAGAATCAAATCTTCACTTGATCCTAGTAATCCCCTACTGGTAACCACACCAATCCGAAGATGAAAGCTGAATCTAAATTCAATAGTAGCAAAATCTGAATCCTCGAATTAGAAATCTCAAGGAGAGAGCTTCGGCGGCCCTCAACAATTTGATCATCATGCCCGCGGAGAATAAAGGGTAACATAGGAGCGAAGAAGTGATTTCTGATTCTGATGTTGATTTGAGCATAAACGTCCGGAACATAGAAAGATAACAAGTAGTAAATGTGATAAAAGTTTATAATAATGATAATTCGAAAACCCAGATTATGATGGGGGATTATGTATGGAGACTTTTCATTTGACGACTCATATGTACTTGATATCATAATTGATTCATATTAAAATTATTTTCTTAAAAGAGGGCTTTTAAAACTATGGGCTCATTTGTTATTTGCCTAGGAATAACAATTCAAAAACCTTACTCAATCATTTATAAACAATAGAATTCTTGAGTATAAATCATTTAAGATATTAATAACATTAAGAGGTCAAATTTTAATTTTTTATGTTGTTGCGTTGGTGGTGGAACATTCATATCATGCGTATCCCATACCTCCTTTACCCCCCTTTGCCTGAGCAAAAGGCTAAGGCTAAAGGGGGTTAGCTAGGAATAGATAGCTAAGTTCCTCTCGGTGGTGCCTACGCAAGCTTAATTAGGCAAACCTAAAAAAATATCTTTTATATGTAGCCTATAGTGTGGTAGCCTTCTCGGGGCTTCTTCTTCCTGACGAAATTCCCTTATCTATTCCTTCGTCAGGATTTAGAGCACGAAAACTCTAAATCCATAAATTTAACTAAATATAAAACTAGCTTGTAACTTTTAACGGAATTTCGACCTACTCTCTTATTCTATAACCATTATTGCGTCTGTATAATTATTAATTTAGAATGTTTCCCAATGATGGGCTGGCTGATCCTTTACTTGCCTCCGTAAGTTAGGAAGGATAAGGCTCGCCTACTAGCAATAAAAAATATCGCGAAAGCAAAATTAAAAATAAATATATTTAAACGGCTGATAGTTTAATGTATAGCCTACCCCAGATATCGATCTGGTATGGTCAGTTAAGTCTACAAGCCGGCTTTTATGCATTAAATAGCGCTTCTGGCGAAAGGACCCCTGTACGGGGATTATTTGAAAGAGCTTGTGGTTTAGAATTTTTCCTTACATATTTTACACTTTGAGTAAGGCGAAGCCCTATCCCCTTTATGTTTCATTTTTTTATTCTTTATGCAAGTACGCTAGCTAAGTAAAAAACTAATTACAATATACGCAAACTGCACAGGTCAGTACACTAAAGGATGTAGACTTCTTTGTTCCCCTATCCAAAGGATGGCAGGGGATTTCGTATTGATTATTTTCCCTATATCTCGAGAGGGGGCATGATGTTTCACTACCACCCAGCAGGGAACGGAGTGTTCGAACTCCCTTATCCTGAAACCTGTTCCTATTGGAGATGAATTATGATTATGTGGCTGCATCGAATAGCCCTTGTCAAGCTGGCTCGGTTAGTTTAAGTTCCTGTGCTGTGGCGCAGGGTAGGAGGGTAGGTGCAAAAGGCGTAGGGATTGGATGCTTAAATTGTTAGAGATAACTTGCATCATACAGAAAAAATATAAAAAGTAGCTCCAAAGTTATTAATATATTTAAGCCTATTTTTTTAGGTTAGAAAAAAAAAAAAAGCCGTTAGTCAAGTGGGGTTGTTGATCTTTCTGACCTTATACATGTATATTTCTAATGGGTTATACATACAACTTCTAGATGTTTTAAGTGCAAATTGCATTTTTTTCGGTATAACTGTTATAATTAATAGACAACCTATAGCATCTCTTATGTTTTTTTAATGGATTATTTGCTCTTCATTTTTCTTTTTTAAATTTATTAGATTAACCTTTTATAGGTTTCTACTTATTAATTGGTATATATAGCGGGGCGCGTACTTATCATATTTTATTTATTCTGATGTTAATCTAATTAAGAACAAAGTGGAATTTACAAAAAGCCAATATTCTGAAAATAGTATCCCTTCAGCAATTATTTGTAAACCAATATTATTAAAATTATTCATTACAGCCAATATGTGCCTTACTATATGGAGTCAATTAAATAGTGATAAATAATAATTAAAAAACCAATTCTAATTTATACATTATCAACCGAAGTAAATACAGTGATAAATTTAGCCTAAAGAAGAAGTTTAGTTACCACTACCATATAAAATAAAACTCTAGAACCAAACCAGTAAATGTTATCATTTGTTACTAAGTAATATTGAGACTGGTAATATATTGCACAAGAAACCAAGTAATGTCTACAGTAGGAAATAATTTAATAGTACTTCTGTATGATATATGATTGTTTAATGTTAGCTATAATCTTGTAATTAGCGATGATAGGAAGCCATAACAATTACGATTAAAACAGTACAGAAAAGCATCAAATATTATATAAGTTATTTTTTAGCAAGGCAAGCTATAATCTGAGATCTTCTCTTTCTGCTCTTTTGCCCTTTTTAAGATGAGATACTTTCTAGTTTAGCCTTTGCTTATGCAGTGTTAAAAGCTTTAAAGTATTAAATATCTCTTATTCATACAGGCACTTAAATGACAGAGTATAAAAAGAAGGTTTGGTTAGGTCTTAACAGTAAAGACTATCTTTTAGGTTATACAATTTATCTTCTCTCTGGTATTAAGACTCCTTGTGTAATTCAAAAATTCTATAAAATCTTGGCTAAACAACGCACTTGTAATTAAAACAAGGCTCGCTTATAGTAAATTCTTACGCCAAAATGCTTTCAGCTGGTCGCATCGCTTGTTTCTGATCTTTTATTTAAACCCCTTCCCCTGCCCGGGATCTGCCAAACATAGGGCGGCTGGTTTGGCATGTTTGATATACTACAAACAAGAAAATAGCCCTGTTATAAAATAATAGCTTGCGTCTTTTTGCCACGTTTTAGGAAAAAAATAGGGAATACAGCGCGATTGATCAACAGAAAAAAATGTGATGCATGATTGTTTTTGTCACCAACACAACAATAAACTAATATCTTTTTCTTTTATACCCGCTTTCGTGTGAGGTAATAGTTTGGAGGGCTTCGTGATTTTAGGACTGTGGTCTGTTCTCACTTTATATTATATGCAAGCAGTCTGCTTAATTTATTTTATGAAGGCTACAATAATAAGGAGGCTACCGTAATAATTTATGAAAACTTAATAAAAGTGAAAAGAGTCAATTGGTGTAGAACGTTTGTTTTACACACAAGATGTAAAGTTAAAACCTTTAGTTTTCTAATTTTACTATAATTCAAAGATTATGAACTGTTTATATTGTGAAATTTATTACTCCTTGATCTAACGCAGTTTATTTTCTAACAAGTAACGGGTGGGCCTTGGTACGCTTTGTTTGCTGCTACGCCTTCTGCTAACATCTTATACCTCTAGAGAAAATGTTTTCGCTTAAAAGCTGTAAATTATAAAGCAAAGACAATAAAAACAAATAAGATCTTGCTTTCTAGGGAGCTTTTTTTCGCATATATTGAGACCAAAGATTAAGAAATATAGTGTGTAGCTTTAGCTAACCTAAAAGTAATTAAAGATTTCGATCGTGAAATGGCATTCACACCTTAAGGAATAGCTGGTGAATAATGTAGTAATATATGGCGCGACAAAGTATCCATAAAATTATTGAGATGAAGATTCCTTAACTTAATCGGTAAACTAGAATTCTGAAAGAAAATTCCATCAGGCGTTCTCGATCCTGAGCGGAAATTTAGCCGACTCATATTCGTTACGCTGCTAACATCTGACCGTTCCCTAAGGAATGAATTATGGTTAGTGTGGCGTGCTATGATACCCTTTGAAGGTTAGGCTCGATTGTTATTTTTGCTGTGCGCCAAGCTAGGAATCGTAAGCATGCACAACAACAGGGATAGGACTAGAATGGTAAAGGAAAAAATATAAGGGGGGGGACTCAAAACCAAAGGCCAAGGGATTAAGTTAGTTAAACAATAGATAATATAAGTGGCTTTTAAGGCACCAGGTCCCTTAATATGTACGATATAAGAGATTGACGGTGGTTTAAGGCGCTGGTAGGTTTAATTTTTTAATAGTTTGTTTTAACACACATCTCGTTTCGAATCGGATATTCTCTGTAAAGGCTCTTTATATGGGCAGTTGGCATTTCTTAGTAACCTAAAGGCTCACAGCTTATTCTAGCCCCCTTAAGATCCTGTACGCTGTTGTAGCAGTAAAGAACCATAAAAAGTTAGTTTAAATTGGGTAAATAGGAAGGGCTTCCACCTGCAAATGTCTCTTCTGGTTCATTCCAAGTACTCTTGAGTTTACATTAATGGACAGATAGATTAAGAACACTTAAACCCTTTGTTATAGAACCGTTTTTAACTAATTAAAATTGTTGCTTGCACCCTAGCTCGAAGGACTCGACGGGGTGGGCTAACCATACCCTTGTGTCTAGCCACCATTTAGCCAACCCCTTAGGGGTGCAAGCAAAGGGAATCCAAGATTAGAAAAAATTAATGCTTCAAGAGATTGTGAAGTGCCAAGCTTTAATCAAATCCGTCAAGCGCTGCTGGTTAAACGATGAAAAAAAAAAAGAAGCAGGCCTAGTGCTTGGTGCTTATTATCCTGCATAAATGCTTGCATAAGTAAGAGGAGTGTTACATTATTACTTGTTCACTATACACCGGTATCAGAGTAAGGCTATACAGATTTCCTGTATCGAAGAGGAATCAGCCACGCCACTCAATCTCGGAGATGATCGGGGGGGTGACAAAGCCCAGAGGAAAAACCGTACTGAGCTCTGCAGAAGTATACTACCAAGGCAAGCTGCCAATGGAATAATTATTTTATTTTTCATGAAAATATTTACTAGGGTCTAACGTATCCTTTGCTTTTATTCATTTTTTCCATCGGTTCGCATAACAACCCCTATCTCGCATAGGGTCTTGGCCTTCGTAGGGGGATACTGAGTAAAAAACTAGGTAATATTATTATTTTGTGCTGAAAAAGCAAAGTTATTTAATTCAAAATTTTAGTAATTGAAGGTTTATTATTTTCAAATTGATATAATAATTAAGGGTCGAAGGTTTGATTTACATATTAAATAGATATATGACTTGAAAGTTTTCACGTTTTATTTTATTATTAGTATTAGTGTTATATGCCTAACACCTCAATACGAGAACGAGACCAAACGGGTTATCGGCTGAGTGGTTAAAAGCGGCGTCCTTGGAAAGGTTTTCTGTGTTCGATTCACCGGAACCGAAAATTTATATAATACCTTACTTAGAACATGTAGAAAATCAGTTTAAAAAAACCAAAAGATATATTAAGCTAATTACTTGTAATTAATTAAGTATTAAAGAAACTAGGTATGGAATTTATGCCATTGGTAATCAAAGAGAAAGTTTTTAAATCCCATAGACAATAAAAAGCTCCCAATATATTTAAACTCGCTCCTGGTGAAGGGATGATTGAAATACCTGGGGTTGTAATAAACCTTTTCTTATGCTCAAAGCCCTTTATTTTGGAAGTTTTTTTAGACATTGAGTAAACATTTATTTTACATAAAAAAATATTTATGAAATATTGCTTCTGGGTCTCCAGCCATGGACCAATGTTTCATATCTAGTAGTAATGAAGGGAGGCGCTACCTCTCTGATTTTTGCTTTATGTGGTTTATAATAGGTCGCAAAGTAACTGTGGCAAGTGCGAATTATTGGGGAAATCCTATAATTACATAAGTCTAAGGGAATTATATCTCTAATGAATGAATGGACAATACTTTAATAACTTCAAGGAAATAAACACACAAAGGGATTCTATGAAAAACGTGAGTGAAAATAGGTAGCCTATAACAGTAGAACGGTAGCAAAAACTTTTACAATGGAGAACCTTCCTCAAAGGGTAAATATGGAGAGACAATGAGCGATAGTGAAAAGTAACCATGCAGGGAACTAAACGAAAATAGTAAGTTTTTATATCAGCAGTTTCGGTAAAAGAACGTACTTTTGCATAATAGGGTCACCAAGTTAACGTTAGATGCGAGCATTTCGCGTAGTTTAACCGGGCGTTAAAATAACGGCAGAACAGTGTCAAAGTTAACCGAAGGTAAGTGATTTTGACCGATATTCAGGGATTAAAAAATGTGCCAACGGGTGATTGTAGCTAAAGTCCTCCGAGAATGTGTGTAGGTTTAGTGAAAGACACACTCGACTAGGTTGATAGCTGGTAAAGAAAAAGAGTATGTCAATCCTCTTAATAGCCCAGATGTAGCAAATGAACTTTCTGCAATAAACATTCCCAAATTGGACGGGAAAACCTCCTAAGCATCAGACCCAAAACAAAATATGTAAACCATATTGGGGCACCAGGTAATGATGTGTAAGTAAAACATAGGAATGATTATACGTAAGTATTTAAATGGGCGAGTCCGCAGCCAACACCGATAAGGTGGTGCAGTTGCACGACTTATTTGTTTGGCATATAAATAACTAAAGTGGCTAGTTTACTGCTGCAAAGCTAAGCTATAATTTTATAGGCTAAGTGATATATCCAGACCTAATTCGAAAAAAGGTACAGCAAGAATACGAATACGAATTAGCTCAATTGTTCTTATGTATTTTAGGTTGTATAGAGAAAGTTAAAATAGTTAATATATAAATTATTAAGAAAACCTGCTTAGCATGTCTTATTTTAATTCCTGACCCAACTGATAAGTAGATTTTAATGGAGCCAGAAAGAGGTAACCTTTTGGCGTTTTACAACTTTTTTTTATTAGCTCATAATCAGGCTTAAAAAAAAAAGTAATAGTTATTTCTAAGATGTATACACGAAATATTATTATAAAGGCGCAAAGCTATCATGAAAAAAAAGATATACACTACAGGTATGACACCGTAATCTCATAAAAAATAGTTATCTGGATAAATTCAATTTTAACTGATATGGGGCTTCCCGCCCTTATCCCCCCCGGGATTAGAAAAAGAAAAGTGGTATCTATGGCCTGGATTAATTTAAGATTTAATAATAAAATTTTACTAAATCCCCGGAGGGGAGATATGGAGCTTCTATAAAGTTTAACATACAATTTTCATAAATAATTATATAGGTCTAAGCCATTTAACTTTACGAAAACATCCTCTTCCACGGCGCGAGGCTCGGGCATCTTTTAAAAATTAGGATATAGTAATTTACTTTTTTGAATATTTAGACATATATTACTGAAAAGAACACAGGTTAATAAAAAGAAAAACAAACTATTGCTTAGACTTTTAAAACCACAATATAACTACAGAAAAAGCAGATTCTTTTCAGGCTAAAAAAAACATACAGAGAGAAACTTAAAGTTTTTTTCAGAGGGAAGGACCGTATACTTTTAATGAGAGCTAGAAATTCAATTATCTATTGAGCAGACAGTGAGAATAATTACCCAGTATTATAGATAAAAAATCAACTAAGCTAAAAGTATAAACCTTCCAGAAAAACACGCGCAAAACGATAGCTTAAAAAATCAGCATAAGCTTATAGGTGTGTAAAGGTCGATGTTATTTAATACTGATACTTAAGGAAAATATCTTTTGATTATTTAAACAGAGCAGCTAATAACACATAGGTGTTACCTAGACCAGAGTTAGCTAAAAGCTTTAAAAAGTGGAAGGATTAAGTAAAAAAATTTTTATTATTGAAGCAGAGTAGTATTTATTTATTTGCTAAACGGATATAAAGTTAATATATAGAGTATTACTTATTTTATTATAGTGGAGAAGCGGAACTTTCAGCTTTAACCAAGGAGCCTTCGGCTATTTATATATGTCTATATACATATAAGAAAATTTACGTAGAAGAAGTAAGATTTGGTCTCTGCGAAACCTATCAATAGTAGGGCCACATTTAAGTTAATCATCTAGCACGGTCATAATTTATCTCAGACCAAGGATGTTAAACGTTATTTTGATACAAATTGGGGGGATCATGAAGATTTTTATCCAGGTGGTGATGTAGACTCGGAATGGCGAAAGTATTCTTGAAATTCACAGCATAGAAAATGATAGGTTGAAGTACAGCCCCCTTTTGGGTGAATGCAACTTCCTAGCAGTAAACTCAAACAAAAATTGCGGGAACGTACCTAAAGCAAGCATAAAC
>JACYFI010001511.1:0-19732 GCA_020975735.1 Ophiocordyceps xuefengensis | reverse complement strand
GGTATTGTAGAAGTACCATTTTTAATCGATATTTTAAACTGAGCCTACTTAAAAAACAATTTTTGAGGCTGAAGGGGTTACATCAGCCACAGCAAGGTCTGTTTTAACAATATTTTATATAGGAACCAATTCTATTAATAATTTAATAACTCAGAACTGTTGAGGATCATCTATATAACTTGTTGGTGATTTAATACTATTATAAGAACCATAATAGTATTATAAATGTTTATACTACTAACTATGTTTAGCACCAATACTATTTAACTCTTAGTTTTTAATTCTATACTGTTGAGCATAATACCTAGATTAGATTGTTTATTAATATAGATATTTTCATTAAATGGTTTATAGAACTAAATTACCAAAATCTTTTATTTTATCAGAACTATGAATGCAGTTGAGTCATAGTGCTTCACACAAATTCCGCCCTCTGATTTGTATTCTGGTCATTGAAGTAATTTTCTATGAGACGTCCATGTACCCAAGTTTCGGTAAATTGTTAGATCGTTAAAAGTTTTTCGTTGCTTCATAGCTTAATAAGCGCTCTGTTTACGAAAGGTCATAAAAAATTATGGCTTGCTTCTAAGCGTATCTCCTAGTCGCTTACATAAAAACCTTCCTAATTTTCAAACTTAAACTAATAATTTAGGAACCCTTAACTCATTTCTGGGCCTGTTTCCCTTTTGGAATCCAGGCCGAAATCTGCTTATAAACAGAATGTAATCCCTAAAAATAGTTCAGCATTAAAATTTGTATGGAACTATCACTATTAGACAACGGGTTCAATTACGGCTAACTTTCGTAAGCCCCCGAATTTAATAAAAAAAATTAGTTAAATTAAAATAATGTATAATGTAGTCTAGCTCGAAATACGATAAAGTTTCTTAACATACTTTATTCCTCTATTCTTACAGCCTAGTCTTTCATACCTAAAGAATTCAACAGACTTCTTATTTAAAGTAGAAAAATCTAATGTTTCGTTAAAGTCTCACATATTAAAAGTCTGACTTGATTTACCTTACAACGGCTCGTGCGTTTTTTAGCTGGTAATATGTGCTGGAAGTTTTCTGCGGTAAAGGTTGTTTTTTCTATAGTTATGGGTAGCTAAAGATAATTTATCTTAACTTCCTGCACCTCAACTTCTTTACCCTAACATGTATTGATGATAATATTCTTTTTTTTAAGCTCTTCCCGAATAGATTTTTAATTTAAAACTTACCTATGTTTATTTCAATCACCTATGTTTTAGGGCGGGTCTCCCTACTAAAAGAATAAGCTTTTTTAAAATATTATAATCAGGTTTTAACAATCCAAAATAATGCTGTTCTATCTGTTAATAAGATTCTTCTGGCTTACAATACTCTAATATTGTAAAGTAAAATTAGTAATGGGCACATGTTTTAACTAAAGGGCAGCATGAATTGAGGTCTAGGGAATTCTTTTTAGAGCAGAGCGCCCACTTCCTAATAATTAACCACCTACCTCTTTTTTGCTAAATTTCAAACCACTACCTACATAAACATTACCCCTTGCCGTTATTACTTCATCTTTATAGATACCGTGACTTTTATTTTGGTTTCTAATAAATGGTGAATTTTGTTCTTCTTCCTCGCTCGCAGCAGCACAAACATTCATATCCTATACTTTTTTATTAGGTTATATTAAGATGTCTATTTGTTAAAAAGATATGTTCCATAAGGTAGTTTTGTTTTTGTTAAGTACGTAAATATTTAATCGGTAACTAATTTTAATGAGAAGCATTCAAATAATTAATTTTTGTGATTGCCATTTGCATCTTACGGAAATGAGGCTGCCTATATCTTAAGCTTAACTAATTATATAACTATCTAATTTAAGCTCAACCCAAATTTAGTGATAGGAACTAGCACACCTAAAAGGTGTTTGGCTGCGGAAATCCATTGTTAATCAATCATGATTTTAACCTTACTCCCGATTCATTACCTGAGCATAAGATGTAATTTACCTACCTCTTACTGTGTTATTGAAGCTTTAGGACTCCCCGCAATTTTGCGATGGTTTTAACGCAAAAGATTTTCACTTCTACAATAAGTGGTCTCAACTTTCAATTCTATGTCTGGTAAATTCAAGATATAATCTTATGCGCCATTCCGAGTTCTACAATACTCACTGAAAAATTTTCATATCCCCAATTGTACAAATACAATGCTTTACAATCTTGTGTTGAGATTAAAATGTACCTGCAAGATATTTACTTAGAATGCCTACTGATTAAGGGTATGGCAGAACAAAATCTCAACTTCTTTTTACCCGAAATTTTTTATATGTATTAATGCATATATACAAATAGCACCAAAGGCTCTGTTAAAAGCTGAAGTCCTTCTCCCTAAATAATAAGAAATTACCCTATAATAATACTTTATATCGTTTAGCCAATTATAAATACCACCCTCTTTTTAAATAATGAATAAGTATTTTTATTATCTTACCATTTTTAAGCTTTAGGGCTACGGTGGGTCTACGTTAAACACTATGTGATTTAGCTGCGTGCCGTTTAAATTATCAAAAATACTTTTTTCCCTTAGTATCAAGTATTATAACATCGACCTTATTTACATACTATAAGCTTATAGCTGATTTAGCTATCTTTGCGCGTGTTTTTCCGAAGTTTTTTATACCTCTTTCGCTTAGTTGAGAATATTTTTAACTCTAAATTACTTGTGGTAATAAGCTATCTTCTTCCTAGTTGCTGTCAAAGAATAAATTGATATTCTAGCTTCCCTTAATTAAGTATACGTCCTTTCTCTAAAAAAACTTTAAAGTTCCGTCTGCTGTATATTTATAGCCCTAGAAAAAGAATTTGCCTTTTCTAGTACTGTTTATATCCTGTGGTATTTAGAAAAAGTTCTAGATTAGCATTGTTCTCTTTATAACTTGTTCTTGTTATCAGTAATATATCTAATATTTCAATAAAAGTAAAGTATCATATACCATATTTTAAAAGAGCGAGCTCTGGCCGTCCAGAATGGAGGGTTTTACGTAAAGTTTAAATGGCTTAAACGACTGAATAAGATTTAATAAAATTGATTACTAAATTTCTATGGATGCTACCATATCCCCTACGGGTTTAGTTAATTTTTATTTTTTAATTTATTTAATCCTGCTAATATATACCACCATTTATTTCTGATCACCGGAGGGATAGGGTGCGAAAGCACCATCCCAGTTTAATATTTGATTTTATCCAGATAAACTTTTTATAATGAGATTTACCGTGTCAAACCTGTCGTGTAAGTATCGCTTTTTTTGCATGGATGGGCTTGGCGCCTTATAATATATTCATGTATCATCTTTAAATACTAATTACTTTCTATTTAAACTAAATATGGCCAATTAATGAAATTGGTGGAACCCACACAGCTTCCTCTCCTCATTGGAAAGCAATTACTTACTTATCCACGTTGTCAGGAGAATTAAAATAGCAAATGTAAGCAATTTTTTTTATGATTTAACTACTATTTAAACTCTCTAAAAAAACCCTAATACTATTAAGAACCTATTGAGCTTAATTTTCGTAATTTCATTATCTGCTTATCCCTATGCGAATCAAGGTCTATATATCTTGAGCCTATATTATGGAAGACTTAACTTCAGACTATAAGCCTGCCATAATGAATTTATAAGCAACACATTAGTTCGTATAACTGCACACCTTAAAGGTGTTATGGTGCGGTTATCGGCCATTATACTTACGTATATCAAATCATTGTTCTTTACCCGAGTCATTACCTGTGCCACAAATATGTTACCATATTTGCTGGTTAGATTTGCTTTAGGTCTTCCGCGTCAATCAGATTTAGGTTTATGCCAGAAAGGTTCATATTACACTCTGGCTATCTGAAAAATTTGTCTTACATCTTTATTCTTTACCAGCTATCACCAGTCAGTGTTGTCTTCTCACTACACCTACCAGCAGATCTCGGGATTTCATGCAAAATCACCCGTCGGACTTATTTAATCGTGACTTATGGTTAAAATCCAACGGCTTCGGGTCTAACTTTAGACACTGGTTTCGTTATTTTTACGACCCGGTTTATACTACGGCAATATGGGCTCGCGCATTACGTTAACTTCGTCGACCCATTAAAATGCAAAAAGGGACGTTTCTTTTATCCGAAATGCTTATAGAACTACTATTTTTCGTTTTAGTTCCCCTTCATGATACTTTCACTATCCGCTCATGTATACATATTTAGCTTTGAGGAAGGTTCCCATTATTTAAACAGTTTTTGTACCGTTTCTACTTGTATAATGCTACTCTATTTTCACTCAGCGTTATCATAGTATCCTCTTTGATTTATTTTCCCGATGTTACAAAGATATTTCCAAATTCGATTTCGTTTTAGAGTTTTAGATTACTTCTTGGGAGCTTATGTTAACTTATAAGATGTACCCCAATATCTCTGGGCATTGCCCACAGGTGACTTCGACTTTAAAAACAAAACGAGCAAACATGTCAGAGAGATAGCACTCCCCCTTAATTTCTTAGATATAGAAAAATTTTGCATGTACTGGAGACCAAGCAGAACAATTTTCATAATTATTTTTTTATAGTTAAATAAATAACGTTACAAATTTTAAATAGAAACTTCCAAAAGATAAAGGAGCTTTTAGCATAAAAATACAGGCTTATTACCACAAGGTTTGAATCGTCCCTTTCACCACCAAACGAGTTAACACAATATGGAGTTTTGCCCTATGGAATATAAATCTTTTCTCTATGATACATGGCATGAATTCCATAAATAGTTTCTTTTATATACTTTAAAATTACAAGTAATCTTATATTATTCTTTTCTGTTTTTTAAACTGTATTTCCTACCGATGAGTTCCTAGACATGTATTGGTATTCTCGGGTTACTGTTGAATCGAAACACCAGGAAACTGTCTCCCCTGAAGTGAGGCGCTGTCACACTCACCATATACTCCGTTGTGGATTTCTTGAATCGTAATTATGTGGTTTAAGGCATGTTATAACACTTTATGACTAAAAAATAAACTAAATTCATTAACTAATTATCTATCTAACTATGGTAAATCAACCTTTCGCCCCCTTAATATTATACAAAATTTCTAAAATATAATAACCTTCAAAATTACTGAAGTATTGAATAATTATCTTGGCTTGCAGCACAAAATATACTTATTACTTAGTTTTTACCAGTAAAACCTTAACGAAGGCAAAGCACCCTTATTCGAAGAAGCGGTTATGTGGACTGCAAAAGAAATAAAAGCACGAGATAGCTTAGCACTATGAAAAGTTTTCATGAAATAATATTATTCATTTGTGAGCCAGCTGCATTGTGTTATACTTCGAGAAGCTCGTACGGTTTCCCCCTTCTGGCCTTAGGCACCCCCCCCAATCTCTTCGAGGTATGAGTGGGTGGCCCTGACACTCTTCGCATACAGGAAAAATTTGTTGCCTCTTTTACTCTGGATACGGTTGTACTGGAAACAAGTAACTGATATGTACATCACTCTTACTTTGCAGCAGAGCAGGATATAAGCACAATCACTCAGCCTTTATCTTATTTTTCAATATTAACCAGGGCACCCTGACGGACTTTCATTTAAAGCCTAGCTTCACAGAATCTCCTGAACATAATTTTCTATCCTGATTCCCCTTGCTTTGCAACCGCCTAAGGGGTAGCTAAATGTTGGCTAGCCTACAAAGGGGGGGGTATGGTTAGCCCACCCCGATCTCTTCGAGATAAGGGGTCAAAGCCAAACATTTTAATTTAGTACATAACGGTTAACAATAGGTTTATTAAGTGGTTATATAAATCTATCTCTCATTATTAATTAAGAGTACTATGGATTTGAACCATGAAATTTGACAGTTGTAAGCTCACTATTTTTACCAATTAAACGTCACTCTTCTATGTTTTTTACTGCACACAGTCGTACAGGATAGGCTACAGGGGGGGACATAAATCTAAGCTGTAGCTCAGGTTTAACTGAAAGCCCAAACGGCCCATATAAACCAGCTTTAACAGCAATTCCTGAGTCAGAACGGATGTGGTATTAAAAAACCTAATACAATTAAACTACCCACCTTTGAAACCACTCGGCAAATTTCTCTTAATCGTACATTATTAAAAAAAAGGGCCCTGTCCTTATCAACTTCTTTATAATTTCCTGTTATTACTTTAATCCTCGTTGGTTGGAGTCCCCTCCCTCTATATTTTTTTTCACTTTTACCTCATTCCTATCACCTATCCCCGTTAGCTTTTGCAATTCTTACTCTCTGCTAGCTTGCGCCACCCAGCCAGAAAATAACTAATCGAAGCTAGCTACAAAAGGGGTATCATAGCCCACCCACTATAAACCCATATTCCATATCCCTTTAGGAAAACAGGTTCAGAGATACCTTATGCAGGCGATCATGAAAGTAGGCAGGCTTAAATTCCTAGGCGCACCGAACCGCGAGATATTCTTATCCCGAAGAATACACTTCTTACCCGATTAAGTTAAGGAACCTTAATACTCCATATAATTTTTGATACTTGGCGGATGACCGTATTAGTATTCACTTGACCTTATTCACCATACTTTCCTTAACAGTTAGGTATTTCCCGAAATCGATCTTTATTTACTTTAGGTAGCTAACTAAACACCTTTATATCATAATTCTATTAGGTTCATGATATGGTGAAAAAGCTCCCTAAAAGCAGGATCTTATTTTTCTTTTATGTTTCCGCTTTATCTAATTTTACACGAGTTTATAGCGAACAGTTTCTCTCAAAGGTATAAGAGTTAGTAGCAAGCGTAGGAATCCACCACGAAAGCGTATCCACTCCACCCCGTACCTTCGTAAGAAAAATAACGCATTGAGATCAAGGAGTAGAAATTCACCCAATATAAACAGTCATCTTTAAACTTTATTAAAATTGAGAACTCAAGGATTGACCTTTAACAACTCTGTGGTTAGACAAGAGTTCTACCAATTGAACTAGGTTCTCCTATTTATTTCAAAATTACTTTACGGTAGGGCTCCTGTTATTTAATTTGGTAGCCTCATAAAATTAAACATAAGCCCGTGCTCCATATAAATTATTAACAGGAGAAGCGTAACCAGCAGTTTAAAATTCACAAGCCTTACTTTACTATACTTTCACCCGCGCCGAATCAAAAAAAAGATTCTTTAGGTTATTGTTGGTGGGAAAGAATAGCATGACATGCATGCACATATTTTTCTAGTTGTATCCGCTGCTTTATCCTATTTTTTCCTAAAACCGTTGCAAAAAAGAACGCAAGCTGAACTGTATTTATATAACAGGCTATCTCCTGATTTGAAGTAGTATAAACATGCAACCAAGCGCCCCCATATTTTCCGCAGATCCCGCAGGGAGAAAGGTTTAAATTATAATCAGCGAAACAGACCAGCTTACCTGGAAACGCCATTGGGCCCGTAGAATTTTACTTTAGCTGAGCCCTTGTTTTAATAAGGTGTTAGTGTTAAGCATTTTAAAAGAATTTAAGAATTACAACAGGAAATTTTTAAATACAGAAAAAAGGTAACATTCGTATAACCTAAAGACAAGTCTCTTTACGTTAAGCCTAGACAAAAAGCCTATCTTTAATACTTGCATTAGTGGCTGTATATGGAAAGTAAGTAGATATTTTACTTTAAGCTTTTAACATTGTCAAGGCAAGCCTAAACATTAAAGGTATCTATCTTAAGGGCAAGAGAACAGAATAGAATGATTCAAATTATAACTGCCTTGCCCTAAGAAAAAACTTATTATAATATTTTATGCGTTTCTGTTTATCTTGTTTATGTAATTATTATGGGCACGTATCATTTTCGCTATTAAAAACAGATATACTAGCAATAAACAATCAATATATTATAAGAAGGTTAATAAATATATTTCCCTATGTAGACATGTCACTATGTTTCTGTCATTATTACCATTCTCAATAGTTAACTGTAACAACATAAACAATTAGGCTGTGGTTTGGTTCTAAGGTTTTATTATATGTAGTGGTAACCCTAACTTCTTTTCTTAGGTATAATATCATCTATATTTACTTGTTGATAATAATAAATTAGAGTTGTTTATTTTTTACTAGTTATAACTATAATTGATGGCATAAGTAAGGCAATATTGGCGTAATCCATAAATTTAATAATATTTTGTTACACATAACTGCTAAAGGGAACCAATTTCAAGAATTAATCTGTGTATTCACTTGTTCCTTTTATTAATAACATCGGAATAAATAAAATAATATAGATACGGCCTCTATATAAAAACAAATTAAATCAGGAGGAAACTATAAGAAGGTTTAATCCTAAAATATATAAATAAAGAGAAAATGAATGCAAATGAAATCCCGTAGATAAAGACATAAGAATGCTAATAGGCTTTTTCATTAATTATAACAGTTATACGAAAATAAGCAATTTAACTTAAAACCCATTCTAGAATATTCTCTTGTAGACCATATAGAAAAATACATCGTTAAGGTCCGGAAGATCAAAACCTCTTTGTATACTGGGCTTATTTTTTTTTTTAAAAAGAACACTGAGAACTGGATAATTAACTTAGTACTGGCTGCTTTATATTTGTTCTGTGTTGTCGAGTTTATCTGCTAAATATAAGGCATCCTAAATCCCTTTGCTTTGCATCCTTGTACTTCCTGAGGCTTGCGCCACACCGAAGGAATAACTTAATCACAAGCTTTAGCCTACAAAGGGGTATCCGATGCTCAGCAACCTATAACCATAACTCATTATCCCCTTTAGGAACAGGTTCAGGTACAGGGGTTCGAGGCACTTTCCTGTTCCCTGTGGTTTGGTTAGGAAACATACTGCCACCCTCTTCGAGATAGGAAAAATACTTCATACCAGAATCCCTGCCATCCCTTGATACGGGGAAAGTAAAAGTCTACTATCTATTTTGGTTATGATTCCCTTATGGCAGCTTTGGTGGCGTATTTGTTAGTTTTATTTTTTTTACCTAGGCTAGCGTAGGGCTTGCATATAAGAATAAAAACATTAAAAATAAAGGAGTAGCTTCCCCTACTCAACGTGTAAAAAATGTAAGAAAAATTCCACCACAAGGTTTAATTCCAAAATCCCCTACGTGGTTTCCTTACCGCCAGAGGGCTTATATTAATCAGTAAACGGCGGCTAGTTCAAACTTGAAACTGACATAATCCAGATCGGGAAAATCTGTAAAGGTTCTATCATAAATTGTGCGGCGTTTTATATAATATATTATTTTAGTATTTGCTTTCGATATTTTATGGGGCTATAGGGGCGAAGGCCTCTTCCTAAAACTTAGGAGCCAAAGCTAAGGATCAGCGTCACCTCTATTAAACCATTCTATAATTAATTACTACCACAGATCAACAAAATGGTTTTAGTATGTATAAGGTGAGGAGGTCTACTGGTATATACACCAAGCTAAGTTTTTATTTATTAGAGGTAGAATTAGATTTAGATTTTTTGGTGCTGTTAATCCTGGGAACGAAAGTTTTTCTGATAACGGGGGTTTGTAAAGTAAGAAGCCCCCCTAGAGGCTCCACCTATAGGCTACATATTTAAGATATTTTTCAGGTTTGCCTTATTTATAGCTTCGTAGCCACCATCTAAAGACAAAGCGCTATCTTGTCCTAGCTCCCTTTAGCTTTAGCTTGCGCCAGAAAGGGGGATAAAAGGAGGTATGGGATAACGCTATTGTATGCATCGTTTCACCTACCAACCAAACACAACTAAAATTAATTGACCTCTTAAATAATGATATATTTGTAATATTTTACTAAGACATTCTATTGTTTACACGATAATATTAGTAAAGGTTTTTTTGATTAGTTATTGCTAAGCAATAATAAATGAGCCCTAGGATTAGGCAATGCTCTTTAAGAACATATATTTAAATGAAACAGAGTTATGATTAGTCAAATATGGAGTCGTCAAATGAAAAGTCTCCCGCATCATCAAATCCCCATCATAACTCGGGTTCATCGGAATTACATTAGTATAGCTGTTTTACACATTTAACTAAATTGTTTCTTTTATCTTTTCCGGACGTTATTTTATTGTCATACATCCCCAAGCTCACAATTCCAAGAATTACTTACTTCCTATTTTACTCCTTTAGCTTTCGCGGCATGATCTATGTCAAATTGTGAGGCGCAACCTCATTCCTTAGATTCTATTTCTGAGGATCAGATTGGACTACTTTGATTTTGGGTTCAGCTTCTCTTTCCGGATGGTGTGCGTTACCATACGATTTATACGATCAGGGTGAAAATGAGTTCTGATAATGGTTGTTCTTTGAAGGAATGGTGAATTTGCATTTCCTAAGATTTTGCTAATTCATTCCCCCCCTCTATAAACGTTTACTCAGCCGGTCTTGGTCATGATATCACTTGGAAGGATTTTAAACCAGTAAATCGGTATCCCGTCCGCTGGCTGGTAGATTTCTACCTTCATGGTGATACTCGACTACCAAGTCAACCGACTATATACATTTCACTCTGCTGAATTTCTCCCTCGGTACTGTAATCACGAAAATAAGCGAATCATCTATCTGACTATAAAGCAAGAATCTTGACTACTGGGTAGTTTCTCCATTAGGTATGATTACAGGGTCGGATTCATTAGGATTCTTCTTCCTGGACTAGTGATTAGATTGATCCACATTGGGTGTTCGTCTATCAGCCATTATAGTTAGAATGCGGTCGCATTAATTTCTCCCTTGTGGGCGGATCCCTCAGTTACGTACAGTATGAGGATTCTGAACCATCTGGGCGTTCCTAACATAAAATGGTGCAGTAGTACTAGAATGATTCATATTTTAATGTGTATTTATATTTCATTCATTTAGTATTTTTTTTTGTGCCATGTTTTAATCAAGTCTATGCGTTATTTATTTGTTAGGACCCCTCAGTAATACATCGAAGACATAATAAAAACATCTTACAAAGATCAACAACAGGGTTCGTAAAACAGGTATACTTCGATTCATAACACTAATGAGGTGATCTTTAAATTGACTAAGGCCATAAATATTTTCCGGAGGCACTACAGCTATTAAGATTGTCTACTCTAATGGTAACGTGGACTCCATGGAACCCTGTTCCAAAGAAGAAACAAGGTACCAAAATACAACCAATCACTATAGTAAGTGATGAAACACTATATCTCTAATTGCTTGAACAAAGTGGGGTTACATGGTATGTTGTTATACATTTTCATATTATCATTAGTTTGCTCATGACTATTTCGTATGTGGCAATAATTTTGCATTTTACACATCAAAGATTTTTTAAATATATAAATAGTCAGACCGTCTAAATTAAGCTGTTTGCGACACAAACCAAAACTTTTTAGGTCTATATAATGAAGTCGTTGACCTAATCTTATTCAACTCATACGGTAACTATTAAGTTAAGGATTAGGGCTACAATATTATCTTTACAATTAAATAAAGAGCATTTGCGTGGGTACAAACCATAAATTAATATTAAATTCTGTTTATTATAATCAATTTAAGAAGTTCCCGTAATTCTGACTAATGTTTAAAAGAACCGAAAAATATATAATATATCTAATTATTTATTTATACGTTTTAAATAAAAAAGCCTTTCATTTTTATCTTTTTCTGTTTTATCATTGTCTATGAAAAGTAAGTACTAAATAGCAATTATCTCTCTACTATTAGTTATCACCCCGGACTTAAAGAATTTTTAACTTTTAATACGCTTCGGTTGTTAAATGATCTTCCCAAGCTAATAAATATCTCTGATACTTTAATAAAAATCTAACATAATCGCTAAACTAAAGTACTTTGTCAAGGATAATTCTTATAAAGAAAAGGAATATTTTTTCGTTTAATATCCATTAAATTTTAGTAATACCACGATAATTTACATTTATCGGGTCTTTTTAAACTTTCTCTAAGTTGTTCCACACCCTAAATAAAACCCAATAAATTTGTTTAATAATAATCTTTCATCTCCTTCAGCATGTTGGAGTAATAGAGAAACTCAATTAAACAATTATGTAACCAGTTGGTATAGTTTTTATTAATAATGATCTTTACCATATAAAAATAACCCTCTCCATCTACAATCCGCAAATCAGCGGTTAGATCCTTTAATAGTTGATGTGATATCAATTACTAAAAGCGTGGTCCCACATTTATAAATTAAGTGAAATGAATTTTCTTAATTGTATCAGCAGCATTCTGAGTTCTCATAGAAACCGCCCCTTCAACTATTTAAAGCTCATACAATAACGTCATATCAGAGCGTGCGTTACCTGTTGAAAAAGTAACATTTATACTTGTTTTCAAAATAAAGGAATCAACTGCTCTTTTTTAGTCAATAAAGGGTATTTATCAAAATTAGTAATAAATTTTTTTTAGCCAATCCCTTGGCGGATTGGACCACTTAGCTTGCTCTTATTTTTATCTACATACTTATTAAATGTCCTATCCCAAAAAAAAAAGGATGAATTTTTCTTAGTTAATAGATATCCACTATATTACTCTTATTTTATATTCCAGGTAGTTACAATTGGAGCTGAAACCCGTGGTAGAACTACTCTTTTGAGACTTTAAGACCCAAAACTCCCTTCCACCCATCGTAAACCTTGTTTACTTCAATAGGATGGTGAGATTTAATCTTTATTCGTACTATAAAATCCTTTTAACGTTTTAGCCGGCAGCTAAATATGTGTAAAATGCTATGGGATTTTATCCCCAGGTTTACAAGCCAGGTTTATAATGGATATTCAATACTTAAATGTTAATAATCTACTAATAGTAATAATTAAAACATATAATTCTATAAACACAACTTATAAAACAAAAAAACTAAACGATTTTAAGAAGAGACATGTGATACTTAAGCCTATACTTTACTGTCAAAAATTGTGTACCGTCTAAAGGGCTCCCTCTCTATCCCCGTTTAATTAAAAGAGATTTGGTGGGGCGAACCGTAACTGTTGCTCCCATAAATAAGAAATATTACTGGTATTTTAATAAGGTGTCAATTCGAAAGGATTAAAAGGTTCTATACCCAATAAGGAGGGTCATTGGCTCATAAATCTACGTTTGGTGTTAAAGCACTCCCTTTTAGTATAATTTTTAGGAAATCCTTTTATATTATTACTATATATATATGTTCATTTCATTCTTACCTCTTTTAATTTTTTTCTATTCATCTACACCTTCTCTAGTTACAAGCGGGTTTTGTTTTCCATAATAAAAAGCCGCTTGTTAAAATCTTCGTATTTTGTTATTTAAACCCATGAAGTTAAATTTTTTTCATAATATAGGGTTTAATTTATTACGAACTGTAAAATTCTTTTTCAAACATATAAAACCCCCCACAATCTAATTAGTTATATAAACTACCACAAAGCTTAATGCACAATATTAAACTTTCTACAAAAGCAGGTGTCTTTTATCTGTTACTGTGTTGAGGGTTAAAATAATCTTATCATACTTTTTTCCCCCTAATTTGATCCGGGGTGATTTTTATATGCTATCAAAAAAACAACCCTTCCGCGTTCTGTAAAACCAGCTAATTAAGTCTTTTAAATCAAGTAAATTACTTTTGGCGGCCGCACTACTGGTTTAAAAGCCAGGCTTTAGGGAAAACTAAGCTTAACCGCAGCAGGATTAAACTTTTCCCACTCATTTAATGGTAATGCTTTAATAATATAACGTTTATTTAAACCTTCTAATGTTACGATTGTGGCCTTGTTTCATCAAATTTAAAGAACTGTCTTTAAAAATGTAAATAATGTTCAGGATTGCTTACACTGGGTTAATTAAGGGGGATAGTTTCGTCAAAATGATTAATTTATAAATGTTAAATCTTCCTAACCAGATCTCTAAATTGACAGATTTCCGCCTAATTTTGTTGGATTTAACCTCACACCCAAAAACAATTGATTTGTCTAAAAGGGCTATATCCTTCAATAATGAAAGACTATTCCTTTCAAATATAAGCTTTTTACCTCTATAACTTACCTTAGATTTAAGAATCTATGAAGTAAACACCTATAAAAAAAAAAATAGGCACTTCTCATCGTAAAAACCCTAGGGTTATATAATAAAGGATTGCTAAAAATCTGAAGTTGATTTAAATAATGAGTTTTACTAGAAATATGAAAATGTTTTTGAGTTTCTTAACATAGAATATTTTTTATTTACACTTTTTTTTGGCGAAAGCCCTCGGTAAAGTATTAGGTATATATATCTCTTTAAAGATTTTAAAAAACAAGTTTGCCCTGGCACTAGAGCAACCTTACAATAGTTAATTAATAAATTGAGGAACGTCTTGCTCGTTGCTCTTTTTCAGAATATATATGACCATCTGATTTTGGAATCCCCGCGATAGCCCATTTCCCTTGGGACTAAGCAAAATCTTAGAATGATAATTACCTATTACCTCTATCATAAATTGACACACTACCCAATATCTTTTCGAAATTTAGCTTGAGTTATTCAAAGCTTTAAGGGTTGTTCCCCCGGAGTTTGGTCCTATCCACAGTGCCTTTTCTATGGGATAATAAGCTTCAAAAAAATAGCAAGGAACAATAAGTTCAGATACTATAAATAATTAATTCACACCTATAATTTGAATTCCTTTTTGGTACAAGCGAAGAGTTGTTGGTTACTAATATCGTCATTAATAGAATTAAACCACGAATACTAAGAAATTACTAGTGTTGATTTTATACTTAGTACGGTAACCCAACCTAACAAAAAAAATTAATATTGCTGCTGCAAAGCAGCAGGGCTGCGATCTTGTTATATTGGTGAAAAATACAAAAATTAATTTGTTTATTGTTTTATATACTAAAAATAATTTTTAAGGTGGTATCTCAATTAACTCTGTTCGACCCTTATTCGTATAGGATTATTTTGAAGGGAACGTACTTCAAGTACTCTCTTCATGAGTTAAACGTTTTAACTTAAATATTTTATTTTTATATTAAACTAAAAAATTTAAGAGTTAACTAGCATTAAAGAAATTTCAGTTTAAATATGATAGGTAAAATGAGTGATTCTGTCAGATATGGGGCATAGGAATACAAACCTTTTTGGCTGGCTCTTTGAAAAAATAGCATAATCTTATTTCTACCTATATAATTCAATTAACTTGAAAAAATTCTGCATTGTGTCATGGAACATAGAACCCTTTATGTATCCCTATTTCTTAATTTTTGGTTGTTGGGTTGGAGCTAGTGAAACATACATGCACACCTTAAGGCTAATGCAAGCGTGGAGGAAATAATATTAATAGAAAAATAGACATTTATCTTTCTCAGAACATCTTTGCCGCAAGAATTGATAGAAAAAAGTCGTCGTATGACAAGAACAATCCCGCGTAGTCGTGCATTAGAGTCTAAACTAGTTGTATCTAATATTGAGGGCGTAAGCCTTTTAAATAAAACAAGGCATTTTGTCCTCGCCATTTCTTTAATGATTAATTCTAAAGCTTTTATGCTAAATGCTTAATGAACGTTCGGGACAAAAAAAGTTTAACCTTTATAAAGATTTATAAGTATTTTTACTCCTTCTGCTTAATTTAAACTTATATCTACAGACCAGTCTTTTTTTTCTCATATATAATACCCCTGAATTAAGAAGTTGTTGGAATTTTTCATAATGGAGGTTTATCTTTTAGACAGCATAGCGGCATCGGCTATGTCCACCAAACAAACTCATTTTTTGTGATCCACTTAGTCATTAATTGATCCATCACTCTTATTAGAGGTGGGCATATCTAAACCCCTAACTGTTTATTAGCAGTCAAAGTTTTATATTGTTTCTTAATGGTAGATTTTAAGATCTCTCATTTAAGATACTTTAGGATTTAAATTTAAATGGAATATAACTGCCTATATTTTTTTCATATGTGTAAACCTAAGTATATTACGAAATAAAAACTATCATTATCTATACTTTGTTTGCGGACATAATTTTTAAATTAAAGTTTGATATAACGTATTAATCATTTTAACCCAAATTGGTCCTGCAAGACGCCCTGAGAAATATTTTAATCCCGTCTCTCAAGTTTTCTGCTGTCGCCGCTTAAAGTGTATTTTCCTGCAATTGGTTAAACTTTAAACAAGCACGCGAAGGAAATTATAACTTTTCTGTAGCATGTATATCTCTAATCATAATGTCATTACGATGCAATTACTTAACTAAAGCTATAATTAAGAACATACATAACCAATTATTAACAAAGGAGTACATAGAGATACTGCACTAGCATTTATTGGTGAATAACAGTATTAAGATATGCTAAGTATAGAAATGCCTAAGGGGGAAGGTGAACTCAAGAAAAGCGAACTGAAATTTGAAATTATTCGGACAATATGTCACTATTTAGATAAAAAAAATACAACAGTTTTTAGTCACATGAATTTCTTCTATGTTTACAAAGCCCCGTCTAAAGATGGAATCGAACGCTCTATAAACGTATTAACAGTGACGCCGCTTTCCGGTTAACTAGTAGAAGCTTGTATTTGGACTCAAATTTAATTTATCTTAACTTCTAACCTTTACGCTTGATAACGGAACAAAAATACAGAAGCCAGTGCGTTCGTGCTTATATGGCTTATTTGTTCCTATGCCCTTTGCAAGGCTTAGCTATTAAAATTATTTATTTCATGCTTTATATGCAAGCTACGCTTCTTAAGCACACCAACCTGGAAAATGACTATGGCACGCCTGGTCTAGTCAACACAAAGGAGTTAAACGAAGAAAGGCTTATATTGCTAAAGCCACTATTTTTTTATTTTAAAGTATAATATTTAGGGGGTTTGCTCTACAGGAAGCAAAACAAGAGATGGACAAATCCAGCGATTGCTTTCGCACAAAACCAAATAGATTAGCTTGCGCGATCTACCCAATCTTTGTGGAAGGCTCCCTTAATCTTAGTTTAAGAAATTTAAGGGTTACAAAAGATAACAAAAGTATTGTATAAGATCTTACGTTAGGCAGGGATCCTTTATATTTTTTAGAAAGGGCCAATGGGCTTGCGTTTAGCTCGGCTAAAGCAAGAAAAATCAGCAAGCAAAATAAAAACTCAGGTTTGGTTACTTGTGTTTTAACCCTGAGGTTTTAAGTTCAAATTTGTCGCTTTTTTGGATGATTGTTTGGTGGTAACAATACATACATAGATGCACTTTCCCATCTTAACCTAAATGCGGCCTAAATATTAGACGTTTGTTTCTAGAGGCTCATTAATGCCCTAGCGTTGTGCCTCAAAAGCACCTATAGAAAAAATGATAGCGAACTAAACGAAGCCTAGCCCAATAAAAAAAAGTATCCTAAATATCTAATTGGTAATTTAAATTATATCTAGATTTGGACGCGGAAAAAAAGGGTGATCAACCACCTAAATTCTAAAGAGATACCATTATACAAATTGGTTTACCCTGTTACCTATAGAACTTTTCCTTTGTTAAAATTTAGTCTGGCTTGCCGAAGCGGCAAAACGCGAAAGCCCAGTACCTCTAATTCATTAATAAGCTTTAATTTGAGCTCTGGCTTGTATTAACCAAAGGTTCAGGATTGCCGGTCACGGCTAAGAAAAATTTATATCTGAGCTTCTAACTTCAATATGCTCATTTTTTATTTGCGGTTTCAGCTATACAAAAATTAAAACCTATTCAAAAAGTTCCATTCTCATTTCTCTCTGTGTTTGTTCTTTTTCCCTTATTCCCCGCATCCCCCAAAAAAGCCACTTTGCCAGTCTTCGAATAAAAGCGTAATGCTTTATCCTACTATAACGCTGTCTCAAGAAAAGCATAAAAATAGAGCTGTGCCGCGAGCTACTAAGAAGGCTATTGTTTTAATGTTATTATATTGAAATAACCGGCATTCGCATCGAGGGCCTGAGTGTTCGAGGGATTTTGACGGTTGACCCTTCAATATAGTATAAATTTAGTACTTAAACAAAGAATACAGAATAGGAAGTATAAAAGGGAATCTTAGGAAATCACTTATTGGAACTTTTAAGAATTATTTCTGACCATAGAACCTGATCCTTCAATCTATTTAATTATTATTCGAATTAGATGGAGTCGAACCGATATCTTATATCGGACCAGGTATAACCCTTTACCAGTTAAGGTAGATAATTCAGTAATTTCATTAGCCAACAAGTCAGAGACAAGAGATTCGACTCCCTAAAGTCATTAGGCTACGGTCATTTTTACAGCTCCAACCCTTCTAGACCGTAAACAGGAAACCCCTCCTGTATAAGAGAATAGTAAATAAGTTTTATGGTTAAATTAATCCCGTGCCTGCTTCCAACTTACACGAACCCGTATTTCGACTTAACACTAATTAGACCGCGCATACGAAATTCCCAATAATAAAGGCTTTTGGGTGTGTTAGTAGAATACATTCTAGCACAAAACCTACATGTTTTTTTTTACTAATTACTTTAAGAAAGTAACAACTTTAATTGCATTAAGCTCTTTTCCTGCATGTGGACGATTGTTATGTACCAATCCGAGGTTTCATTCATCCCGGTGACATGGTGATTCACGATTACTAGTATTACTTAAATTCAATGTAGTTCGAATTTCAACTGCAATCCTCTTAATATTTTATCGCTATTTTTTGAAGAATTCACTTAATTCACATTTTTTGCCATCTCTATGTCTCAGGCTTAATCAATATTATCTTGATACTATATTAATTGATTTTAGTTCCCCAAGCACTACCTTTCATAATACTCTTGTAGAGCATTTTCCAGCTCTTTATCATTTTTCAAGTCTTTAACCCTGCAAGGCAGATAAATGAGCCTTAGAACTTTAAACTATTCAGCTGGCTTTACAGATCCATTTAAAGTAATCTTTGTAATTTTTAACACCTCTTACCTTTATGAGTTATTTCAACAAAATGGGTTATATTTATCATCTATAAATATTAAAGATTTACTTTAAATAAAAATTTTAGTACCATCCTGTTCACTTAAATAACCACACCGCGAAATTAAGACGCAGTAATACACTCCATTTAAGGGTCATCCCTCTTATTTTGAGTGTAATTGGATATTAATGTACTCCAAATCCCTTTCGATTTGGACGCAGGAGAGTTGCTAATTTAAACCATAAAACAACCTATCACCCCCGATGTAAAAGCCCAGGCAATTCTATTGTTGGAGGTCTGGATGATTAAGTCTGACCACTAAGGGTTCTAGATACGTCAATTATATTCGGTAAAGCTTGTCCGTTTAAATTCACAGAGTAAACATTTATTCATGAGAACAGCTTTAATTTGATACCAACTCTTCAATCCTCTATTTGTCAATGTTATTTATTTCTGATTAAAACACGGCTTCCTAAATAAAAGGTATGTCCGCATATTTTTACCTAATTAAAGGGATAGTTAATCGAATGTGGTTCAACTAAAGTCGTATTTGATCCTATAGATTGTTTTAACATATATCGGAGACATCCTTCCCATCGCTTTACTATAGTACCCTTCCCTTTAAAATATGTTTGAAATACACTTTAAAGTATCGGAAGAAATCACTTCTGTTGTAAATCTAATACCTAATTCTAAGCTTCAAATATGTGAACTATTGAGTTTTTTGATCTCAAATAAATGGAAAAAGTCCCTCGCATCAAAAAACCCTTTTTAAACCCAGGGGTGGTTTAAGGTTAGTATTTTTTCTAAATAGATCTAACGCG
>JACYFI010001509.1:0-11333 GCA_020975735.1 Ophiocordyceps xuefengensis | reverse complement strand
TGCGTGTGTAGGTTCCATAAATATCTTCTTTTTAAAATTATTTAAGCATATGGATTGCCTGTAATAAAACCGAATACGAATCTTCCTTTTTTAATCCTTTATGGTGGAGCTACACCTCGCGCGACATAACACAGGGTAAAATTCCTAGGACTTTCCTCCTAAATAGTGTAATATTAAACTTACGACTATACATTTAACAGGTATAAAATTTATCCTCTGTACTTTTTCAAGTAGGGTCTGACTATATCTGAGCATTAAAAACAACGGCGTGGCTAGCGAAGCTAGCCCTTAACACCCATCACCATTAGGTCGATGAACTGCATAACCTAAACCTTAGGCCACCTTGGCTGCGGGGTTGCTGTCATCTTCCTTCTCGTGCAATCTATTTTGATTTGTACTTTACCTCGAGGTCTTTACCCTGATCCAATGTATTTGATGTTGACCTGATACATTTAGTTAAAATAGTTTAAGGGGTCTCCGCAATTTGATGATGTTAGGCAAAAGGGTTCACTTTGTGCTAAGGATGACGTTAAGTATCTTACACCTCTTTACTTAAACTTTTTTTAAATGTCGCGGGTCCTGAAAAATTCTAAGTCCCTCTTATACTCTTTCTTTTTAGGGTTAAAAATGTCGTGCCCCTAAATATTTCTAATGTTTTATAGTGACTTATTATAAATTCTTTAGTGCTTCCTTATATAAGCCATAATTAGGGTCATTTTAGCTTGGTAAATAATTAATTTAATAATACTTTTTATATAAAAATAATATTACCTGCTTGTGCTTCGCCAGGGATTATTAAAATTAATGTTTTTTTTCCTTAGCGGAGCGCAAAGCTACGTTTGGTTAATTCATGGCTTAAACATTAATACTAAGTTTTCCACCTTCATATTATAACTAGCTCAATATTCCAAGTTATTTAATAAGATCAGTATATCCTAACATTATATAGTTAGCACTTTTTTGGTATATGTCGTACTAGTAATGGGATCTGGTAAGTCTAATAAATTGAAGCATTATAGATGTTCATACTTTCTACAATTTATTAAATTTTCTTAAAGGAATATATTTTCCTTATTTCTTTTCTAAAAGGTCTAATCAAAATGGATAACATATTATATTACCTTTAAATACCTCCTTTAATTCCATTTATCTAGCGTTAGATAGTTATTAATTTCTGTTGATTTATTTAAATTTAGCCATTGTTACTTTAGATATTGTATATATATTTTACACTATAGTACCATCATCTTACTATTTTATATTATTCATACTTTTTAGCTATAGTAGGATCTAATTCTAACCCTAGCATCGGTACGAGTTTCTTTCTAAAGTTTTCCATAAATCTATCTTATTAGTTAAAAACAAGTATTTTATAAGTGAGTCGCAAAGCTCGATGTGTATTTAAATAAAGGCATTTAAAGGTTTCTCTCCCAGCTACACCTAAGTAATTAAGATTACTCCATTAAACTCTGATTGTCATACAACTAAGTACTTAGTGTCCACTTATACATTATCGCCGAGAATAATAATTAATACCCTTGAGAGGCACCGTAACAAAAATTTTGATTCTAGTAGTCTAAAGTTTCAAGTATTTCATTATAAATAGACTAACTTTCGAATACATTTAGATGTTACATTTAAATATTAGTTATTGATAAAGGGTAGTGTATTTTTAGCTGCAAAAGCGTAAGAAATTTTATCTTTCTTTCTGATATTAGATTGCCAAATTTAAACAAGACAATTCCGAATATATCTCAACCCATAGTTTTTTGGTAACTTTTTTTAGTATAAAAAAGAAATTCTAAATACGGATGAAATCTATCGTTCAAATTTACCACATTAAGATGGGCTTTTAAATGCTCGAGAGGTCTGTGGACCGCGAGGCCTAGGAAAAGTCTTGTAACCCAACCTTTTTTTTGCTCTGATCACGCACAAAAAATATTCTAGGATAATTTTTTTAAAGATAACATTATATATATACCATTTTTTACCTCCACCCCCTTAAAACCCTTAAAATATGTATAAGACAGTTTAAAAAAAAAAACTTTTACATACATTTTATTACATTTACTCTAAAAAGGATAGTCTTGCGCACAAGGGAGTTTTTAATAGGAAGCTTAAAAATTTATGCTTTTATTATAACTAGACGCTATGTAAACTATTAAAAAAAGTCTATTATTTAGACCCCTACAGCATTAGGACCGTAATCTTCCCTTTGCATACCTGCCATAGCTTTTTCTTTTCAAGCTACGTTACATATGCTACTAAACCCAAGTAAAGACTGGGCACATTTAACACTAAATTTCAATATTCGAAATATAGTTTACTAAATCATTTTTTGTGGTGTGCGAGCAAGTAATATTTTTTAATATAAAGTATAATACATCGCTAATTAAAGTAATACAATATAGGGAGGCGCACTTCTGTGTGGAGGGGCTCACATGAAAAAAAAAGTATAGCTCTTGCATTTCTTATTTGCAATACACTGAGCACATAAAAAAACGGTATAAAGAAAGTACTATGTGTACTATAAAATTTATACTAGGTTTGGACCATATTTAAAACTTTAGATAATTAGAGGGGCGGTTGGCATACTTCTGTGTGAATAGAGTATCTGGCAGCCCCGCAAAAAATAGGCCAATAAATATATTAAAAATAATAGTACTGATTTATTAATTAGAGCGCCAGCCTTTGCTTCGAATACAAATACAGGGAACCAAACGTAGCGCTATAGCAAAGCAAGTATTCCTAAGCATTTGCTACATAAGCACAGGGGGCGCTAGCCTCCTTCTTCAGAATTCGAACTAAGATCGTAATATTAGAAGTATTAGGAATCTCTGCCATTGAGAGCTTAATGAGCTAAAAAAATCTTTAATCTATACAAGCAATATGTCTAACCTGCTTATTCATTATCAGAGCAGATTAATAATATTCAACTTTAAGTAAAAAGCCTTGCTACTTGACGTATTTTTTTGTTCCATAGACAGGAGATATAAAGCTAATCTTTACTTATTATTACGTTTGTAAAGGGTAAAACTACTAATGCAGTGAGGTCTTAGCGTGACTGGTTAATTCTATTCTTACCTCTGTACATCTGTTTAAAGTTTAGCTTGTAGTATAATCTTATAGAAAACCCCAGGTTGTTATCAAGGGATTTCCTACCTAACTACTGACTTCTACTAATTGTTTCGTTAACAATGGATAAGAATAATCAAGCGGGGCCACTACAACCTTACAATAATCCTACACTACTAATTAAATTTCATCCTGAAAATGCACTCAGGGGGGATAGTCTCCTCTTCTTGTAGGCATACTTGAAGCATTTTAATTTTATTTCCTAAATAACCGATTCTTGTAGCATGTATTCACTGGCCAAAGATATGAAATAGGTAGAGTAACCCCTTTCTTTCTTCAATTTAGAATAAAAGTATTTCATTATCTTTATATGTTTATCTGTATCTATATAGTTTTTTAATAGGTTATAGCGTCAAATGTAAATCTTTTTGACCAATAGATAGCTAACCTCCCTTGAGCACTATCTTTAATAAACTGACTATCACTATTTGTAAAACATAAATCCACTTTTTTCTTAATTAGCTAAGATTTATTCAGAGAACGTTAGTTTATACTGTTTCACAATTGGATTTATTCCAAACCTTTCTCTATTCTTTATTCATATCTGGGCAAATAATTCCTTAGTATATTCTTCCTTTTAAACATGGGATCTGAAATATGGCTAGTTTTCTTTAGAACTTTATTTTCCTTACAACTTAGGAGGACTTTGGGACGAAAATTGGCTTTTATTTCTTTCAACGCGCCGCTTATTTCATAGCTAAAAATCGAAAATTAAAGTACAACCTTATCTTCAGTATTACAGAAAAAGGTTATACTTTTACGGAATTCAGATATAAGGTCCTTTTACACTCTTTTTGAGTCTTTAAAATCCGCCCATACTGAGACCTGCGCCTGGGTTTAAATTCTATAACAAGTTTATATTAAATTAATATATTGTTGTTATTATACGAAACATCTTGCTTTATATGTGACCTCTATTCCATAACCCCCATATAAATAATCAGCTTTTGCTGGCTAACAAGAAAAATGATTGAGCTTCGGCCTCCGGACTTCCAAAAAAGAATTAGTTATATAACTATTTATGGCTAAACAAAAAGGAAAAGTATTAAGTGCTATTAGCTAAATTCACCTACGTTCACCTTACGTATTACCGTTTTAGGCAATATCTTTTAAGATAATATAGCACCCTTATTGTATAACGAGGGCGGCTTCGCCTCATAAGTATTCTTATAAAAAATTGTAAATAGAGATTGGTTTTCCAAATTAAAACAAGTCCAAATTTTTACGGACACAATAAAATTGGTCTTTAACGTTTAAAAGTAGATAAATTATTATATTTTACCTAGTTTTTTTTTTAGGCATATTATTATCTAAGCTATTGCCTTACAAGGGCATGAAAAATAACAGCTCAAAAACATCCGTATTATTATTTGATCTTTTCCCGGAGTCAATAGTATTTAGTTTTGTAGTAGATTGGGGTGCAAGGCAGGATATTGTTGTTAGAAATTTTTCGTGCGCAAGCTATCCCGAACTCTTAATGAGCCTCGAACATAAACGTCCATATTATTTATTTTATAAGCTTAAATGATAAAGGGTAGAATAAAAGTAACAAGTGATTAAACCATTATCAACTATGTTATGGACGTATTTCTTTAACTTTTAAGTCACACACGTATTAGTCTCTGAGGAATCCCTACTTAAAAAAAATATGAGATTGTGCCCTCATATTTTATTTGCGTAGTTTCCTGCTTAATTGTTTATTTATACTGCCTAAATTAATAGGCGGTTTCTGCACATTGGTGTGTAAAATTTCATATCACTATGAAAAAAAGTGGCCTTCTTGTGGACCTAAAACAGTTTTGAGGAAAAGCATGTAAGATTTAAACACCCATTGAAGAAAAGTCTAAAATTAGTGTCTTGCTAAGATAAGATCATAATTTCTAGACCTTAACATTTAGGAAATCAGATAATATCACCCTGCAAGACATTTGGCAAATAGGGTCCCATACTTTAAAAACTTAGTGTGAATGAAAATTATATTTAAAGCGTACCCGTTTAAATTATATATGTATAAAATTAATTTTTTAGTTGCGCTAATCATGCTGTAGGGTCAAACAATATAAGCCACCCCCTAAGGCGCTAAAGGGATATCGCTGCAGGCTTTCTATAATCTTCCATAGAAATTTCTGTAACCTCCCGCTGGGTATCGTTTCTTAATGTAGAGGATAAACAACACCGTTAAAAATGTATCTTGTTTTTAATACTTTTTTTTTGCTTTATTTCAACGTATTATGAATTTAATTTGTTATTATTTCCAAGGGTTTTATAATATAATTTTTTTTATAAGATTTTATACCTACTTTTTTATTTCTAGCTGTATGTCTTTACACGCTACCAATCAGCCAAGTTAATTCTATTATTTAGACTTATGTTATATACTATATTTTACATAATCAGAGTAATTTAGTTTAAATCTACACAATGACCATACCTCAACCATCTCTATTTGAAATGAAATCTAAGGTATTTGTATGAACCTTTAAGGAGAAAAATTATAGTAAGGTTATCTGAGAAATAAATATTAGCAACACTCTTGTTTTTTTTCAAACCCAAGGATATAGGACTTTTAGGTAACCCCTCTACAGGTCCCGGCACCCTTTTCAACCTATCTTTCTATTCTCTCCGTCAATAACTTTAAAAATAAGATAGCCCTTGCGGCAAGCTAGGAGATACCCACCCGATCTAACGACTAATTTGGTCTTTAATAAAGTATTCACCTTTGGACTTCCACAGATAGGCCGCCGGTCAGTACACGTGAAAACCGCTTCTATAGATCTTACCATTAAAACTTTTAAAGATATTAGAGGTTCACTTTAAGGGTGTGTAGGCTCTTAATAACAAAAAAAATATATTTTTTATTGCTGCATAGCAACCGAAAAGTAGCCCCCCCTTATGTTTTCTATCCACCTCGTTTCCCTATCCATATTCTCAGGGATAAGGATATTACTTATTTTTTAGAGCTAAGGGCTGGTTTTTTTACAGTTATTGTTAATTGATTTAAGTTTTAAGAATTAAGACATTTTATTATCTAATTATCATTTTCAAAGATATTTAGATTCTCAAGGGAAAAATTTCTTTCTTTACACCTTGTTTTTATATTAATTATGCTTGTTTAAAATTTTTTTTTCCGATTCTTGTTAAGTTGGTATTTTTCAAACCCGTACTTTTATTACTAATGATCTTTTAAAGATAAATCTAGTCTTTTTTCTATAATTATATTGGTGTTTTGCGATTTTCCTACTAAGCTAAAATACACTTGTGGCCCGAGTTCCAGCAGAACAATCAATTATTTAAATCATAGTATTGAATTATCAAAGCTTGTAAGTGTTTAGTAATTTTTGGTTGTCATCTTGAAGACTTTTTTTTTCATCTTCTTTTTTAAAGATCTGTATCATGAATAGGGTATCTTAGTACTTTAGGTTTTTTAAGGGGGGTTTTATTATTTGAAAACCCTTTTTATATTTAATTCATATTTTTTTCAAGACTCTTTTATCTCATATCATTATCTCAAACTTTTAAATGATTTAAATAATTCATTAGGGTAAAAAAAAAAGCTTACCTATTATTAGATTAAAATATATAATAACATAGGGCCAATAAATTAATATTTAAAGGAATAATATAATTAGAGGATTTTTTTTACATCACCTATTTTTTTAGTACAATCATGAGTATATAATAAAATATCAGATATTAATACGATAGTCAAAACAAATTGATTAAGATTAAGATATAAGCTAAATTTCACCTGACTATATTGACTTATAAGTATAAAAATAACTACCAATATAACAACGAGAAATGATCTTATTTGTAATTTTTTACTTACCTGATCTACCCATGCGTAGCATGGCGAGGGGTGCTTTCATCCGGAGGGTGCTTTCGCGAGATATGAAAAATCGCGCCAGACATAAATAATTATAAATCTTAAAATTTCCTTTTGATATCTAACTGGAGTCGAAGTCGAAGCCCCGTAGAATCCTATTTTGTACATAATTTTTTCCTATGCGTGCCAGAGGGTCCAGTCAAGGGCTTGCGCCTTAAACCAAGGAAAAAAAATTATAAGGAGCATTAATTCTAGCTAGATATGTGTAATCTATATTATTAAGCGTGGGCAAGTTTGCAAGCGAAGTATATAAACATGAGTTTAGACAATTTAAAAAACAAATAGCACAAGCTTCCGATAAAAATAATAATACTTACTGATTAATCTTAATATAATGGGCAAAGCCCCTTTTTATTGACTATCTTTCATTAGAGTCGAGGTGAAACACCGAAACTTTTTTTGATATAAAAGAACTCTGTTCATAAAGGATTCGCTGTATTTGAATTTCATTTTAACAAAAAATCCTGAATAAAATTTTTTATATTCAATAGTATCAAATTTGAATATTTTATAAATCGTCGTGACGAATATAAAATTTTTTTATTAAAACTAACTCTAAAACTTTAGATCGAGGTATACATCTATTAATTAGCCATAAAAACCTCATACTCAAACAATGTCATGGCTTTAACTGGGATTGAAATTTGAAAAAGTACAAGTTTAAATTTTACATTTGTGTAATAGATGGTTTTACATCAAGCGTAATTAAGATCCGATTAAATGGGAAATTTTAGACTGTAAAGTATCTATTGTCTTAAACCCTTGTAGATTTCATTCAATCTATTACAAAAAAAATTATAAAAACATAAGTAACCTTTCGCATCAATTAACTAAAAAAAGAATCAATTATACTTTAATATGTATAACAGGGTTTAATGAAATCAATTATACCAAGTTCACAAGCTTTTTTCTAGAAGCTATCACACTTAATTCTTAAGTTTATACCATTTAATTTATTAACTAATAAATCATATTATTTTCTATAGAATTCTATATATGTGAATAAAAGTTATTTTTATGGATTGACTTCTATTTTACCCAATTGTAAAGTGTTTTGAAAAACTTGTATAAAATTCTTACATCATCTGAATCCCTGCAATCCCTTATTCGGAATAACTTTAATTACGTAATTTTTTAGAGAGATTTCTTTAAACTCAAAAATTTCCTTTCCACTATTTATTCCAGCTAATCCGAATAAAAAATTTAGTATAGTTTGGTTATCATTCTAATTTTATTAGTATTTAAAATACCTCTTATTGTGCGGTGGTTGAGCGCGGGAGCTTTATTTTCTTTTGGTGTATGTCCACCTTGCGCTGGTTCAGTACTGAATTTTATATTAATTAATAATAAAATAGAATGGGCAAGGAAGAAATTAGAAAGCAAAAGAGGGAATAAAATGATTTGAAGTATTAGTCTCTTGAGAATCCTTAGCAGTTTTCTGCTTGGCTGTATATTAATATTCTAAGTTTTTTTAGGATTAATAAGTATGATTATATTTTCCTATTTAAAAGAATTAATGCTTCCACTAAGATCTTAGTACAAAAAATCCGCGTAGATATTATATATAAAATAGTAAGATTATTAACTGAATAATTAGTTCCCAACACATACTCAACATTTCAAGAATATCGAAAAATTAACTCAGGCCCAATTTTGAGGCAACTACGTAGTAAGTCAGTTAGTTGCTCAAATATTTACAAACACTGCTCACGCAGTGTATCGGAACTATTAACTTATCTAATGATTAACTTAATAAAACTTTCCGATTTGCAACGGTTTAGTCTCTACGGATCCTACTCGATAAATAAATGTGAATTTTAGTTACCTTTTGTTTCCACCGGTATTACCCTTAACTGGGGTAGGGTACATTTTATCGGTACCCCTTATCTTTTCCGCCATTCAAAGAAAACATATAAGCCGCTTTACCTTTAGTAAGATCTTATATAATTAATTTTACCCAAAACTATGGAATTTTTACGGTGGACATGAACCAACGACGACACTTACCTAAAGAATTTTTTTGATTTGTTCTAAGACTCGGAACTTTTCTCATAACAAAGGGGATAGTTATTAACAATGTGCCACTATTTAGCTAAGTGCCTCCTTTCTTGTATAACTTCTATAAAAATAGTAAGCTTTATCATAACGGGGGTTAACGAAACTTGTATTTGATTGCTTCAAAATACTTTTAAATATATCTAATAAATAGAAACGGTCCGGTATTTTTGTCTATGAGAAAGAATTTGCCATTCCGATCTGACGGAATAGGAAAAACATACCCCTTCTCGCGTTCTATATAAACCAGATTAATCAAAGCTTTAAGTAAGTAGGTGCCTTTAAAATAGCAGTCTTATAATAGCATCACTTAGCCACGTTTTATCATTTAGTATCTGTTGGTAAATAGTACTTTTCCTACTGAATTTTAGTTAAACAATATTTTTTTTAAATATGCAAGTTGACAGATATTTTTTTGAGTTTTAAAGGAGGATAAATATCAGAGTATTTTATATTTCACTAATTTTCTGTTCCTTTTTATTTAAACCCAAATAACATCAGCCTCTTTTCCAGATCAAATCTTACAGTTTCCACCCTTACTACTTTAGCCAATCTTAACAACCAGCAAACTAATAATTAGATTTTAGGTTAGATATATTTAATAACATAAGTCTGATTGTAAGAACTGTTTAACGTGAATGTTACTTGAGTACTCAACCCGTCACGGCCATTACCCTACTCAATAACTATTTTTTATATATCGGTTTATAGTATTGGTTTCACATAAAGTTTCAATTATAAACTGCAATTATTAACAAACTAAGACTAGTGAATTTGGCTATCTGTCTTTATCGTAACAAATATTGGTATACTTTAAATCTCGAAATATTAAACTTTATCGTGGATAGCTATATCTAAGTGAATGCCATTTAGCTAACACAACTCCACTTACCAGAAATAAAATAAATTATTTAAGTCTTTCATACTTTATTAAATAATTTTTTTGTATATTTCTTATTTTAATACCTTTTCTATATAGGTAGTGTTGCATTTAAACTTTAGGTATCTTTAAGCCTCTGCTGTCACGGCCAATCGGTACTTACGCTAATAAAGTTTAATCCCCTCGTAAATCGAATATAATCGCCTTTTTTATAGAGGCTATTTTTTTATCGTTATGCTTTCAATTTCATACAATTATTAGAATTTCAGGTACTTTTGCAATTAGGGTAGGATCTTCAATATTATTCAGGATTAGCCTCGAAATACCATTCACCCTTCTCAATAGATTTATTTCCTTTTTAAACCACATCTACTAGGACTTGTGCGTGATTAGAATTAATGTAATTTGGGATAAAAGTTAGGTAAAGATGAAATATTACCAATAAACTCTCTAATAAGAATTAAATATCATATACGTTGGATGAATGCAGAATACTTAGCTTCTATATTTTTCTCTTACTCCTCTTAAAGAATGGTTTTGTTAGCAAGCATAAACAAAGGGATTTCTATTTCACTCCGTTAAAACGTCTAGGCTATTAGCCTTAGTTTGTAAAGTAGTGTACTTATTGTTAGCTAAAAAGAGATAACAGTTTTATAAGGTTCTCCTGAAATGACATACCCGTTGGAAGGAATAACCCTTGTTTCAGTACATTATGGTCAGGAAGCATACATTTTTATATAGAAAGTTTCTCTATTAGTTCTAAGTTTTTTAATATTCACATAATTGTAATATTACAAAGTGAAGCAATTATGTTTATCGTATTGACAGGGATAAAGGGTTTTTTATTATAGGCATATAGAGTTTTCTAACCTATTTTAAAATAGGGAAGTATTCAAAAAGGTTTTGTTCTTCTATTAGCTAAAATGCTAAAGAGCTTCCTCATTATACGTGTTGTAATTTTATTATATATTAAACACATGATACACTGATTTTATCTTTTTCTGTTTTTAATGATTAAAGCTCTATCTTTTCCAATATTACTAGTTAAATATTTATATGGTTAAACTGGATTATAGGCGCAAGCTCTCTTTTTGTCGTCAAGTTAAGACTTTGTGTACTTAATTTTTCTGGTAACCTGATTATCTAAATTCTTATCGTATTTTAATGAGACTCATATCTTTGTTCTAGGTAAATTATATTTATTTTTATGGATACGAGTAGTCTCAAAGGATCCTCTACTAAGAATTCTATCTGTTGGTTTCCTGGCTGGTATTGTTCCAAATACCCAATTGTATTTTAATCGTTAAGGATAAATTATGTAAATGCTAACTTGTTAGAAATTTTCCAGGATATAGCAATTCTTTTAAAGGGAGAGGC
>JACYFI010001507.1:0-10045 GCA_020975735.1 Ophiocordyceps xuefengensis | reverse complement strand
TTTATTATCAGTCCCAAATAACCTAACTAATATAAATAAAGGAGGTAAAAGACTACTTATCCAAAGAAATTAATTAATGATAACGTTATATTATATGTCATAAATACGGCTAATAAAAAACGTTCTCTAACAATAGCATTTATCACTGCAATAAGATTTTTTATTTTCTTTTATAGAATTCTCAATTTGGGATAGATAACCGCTACAGGTATTATTACTTGTAGGTTAATAAAACCGCTAAAGTATACCGTTATACCACTAGACCTAAACTGAAAATATTCAATTAGTTTGAAAGTATTATAACGTTCTTTTGTAGCATTATTTTGCCGAAATATTAGTACTATTTATTAAATACTATGAAAATAATTGAAGAATATATCCAAGTTTATTAACATACTTATAAATGTACCTATCTATTTTGAGTAAGGGTGGACGCCTACGTAAAGCTTTTCAAATTTTTTTTTCCATGTAGGAGTTTATCACTAGATATGTTTTTATATATTGGCCCTTATAAACAGGTACAGGTATAAAAAAAAAGATAAATAACCCATTGTATCAAATATATTATCTTTGGAACTTAAGATTTTGGAGCTTTAGCCACTGCTAAAAGCTGGAACCAACTGTGACATGCATTTCAGGGAATCTGCATTGATTTGGCTTTTCTTGACTTGCTTCAGGGCCTGGCGAAGCACTGAAGCAGCAGGGCTGCTGCGCAAAAAATACCCGAGGCTCAAGATTGTTCATGTGCGAAAAAAATATTTGTTGCTAGTCTAAAGCCTTGGCAAAGCATGAAAAAAAAAGCTGAAGCACTCTCAACCCTTATAAGTGCTTCGTTTAGTCAACGCCCAACAGGTGGCGGGTCCTGGCCTTGAGGCTTGATAAGGATACCGCTTTATTTTTTCTTGAAGTAGCAGGGAAGGCACAGCACCTAAACTCTTAATAAATATATCTTTAATAATTATAGTGAATTTCTACCACTAGGTATATGTATTTAGTGTTAATTTTGTTAGCAGAAGGTGGCTAGTCTAACCGGGTTTCCTAAATTTTGGCTTATTGCTTGAATAAACAAATGAGCCAGCTTTGATAGAATTAGCACGCCTCATATATAAATTTTATTGTCATTACTTACTGCATTCGTTACCGGATATAAACTCTATTTAATAGATTTTTATAATTAAGAAAATTTATATTTATAAAAATACCCCAAAACATAACACATAATAAAGAACGTATTTATAAATAAATGCAAAGATAATATAGGAGTAAGCAGTTCAACCAGAAGGAACATCAGACACCTGGTACGAATCTATATCCAGGAAAAGAGGTGCCCGGCATCAAACTAACATAAATAACCCAATATTTGAGCTTTTATACTATAAGTATTTAAACAGACATAACCCTGTCTTCATTAGGAACTTAGGTTAAAAAATTGTCTTTTGTTTTAAATATTCGTTGGAGTAGTTCATCATTATACAAAATAAATATGCATTGTATTAAAACTTAATGATCAAATATATAAATAAAATCGATTTGTATTAATATACCACTAAGAAATAAAATACCTTTAGAAAATATACACATTAATACAATACTAGCAGATATCGGCTAAAAGAGAAAAACGAATATAAAAGCCGCCGTGTTGGTCATAAGATACCGCTAACTAATTCAAGATTCCCGTGGTGTGATTCGTTAATTATTTTTTGTTTCTTTTATGGTGTGCAAAACCGATTTGTTTAGAACGAAGCGTGCCCTACTACATCGTAGCCACTAAATTTCTAGGTTTTAATTAGTAACAATTTCTTTGTATATAAGCTTATAATTTTTAGAGTTGCTCCATCTACCTGTAACCCTAGATGTTTTTTTAAAGTTTTTAGCCTTAATTCTACAATTGTCTTTTAAGATTTATAATAGAGGTTAGCCATCTAGGTTTATATAATTAACTACCACCCACAAAAAAGGTATTTTTATTCTTTGACTTACTCTCCTTTAGCCTTGCGTCTTATCAGCTGCTTTGCTTAACAGGACTTTAACTTACCGGGTGTTACTAAATCTTCAATTAGTATCATTACGTAGGTTTCTAATCTGAAATTATCTGGCATGAGCATCTAAAAAATTACTAAAAAGTATCAAAATTTCATTTGGATAATATTAAACTAGTTTCTTAGCCCAGTTAAATAATTTTTGCAATTCTTTTTCTTGTGTCTATGTAAAATACATTGTATATATACTAGTAAAACTATCCTAAACCATCCTTTAATAAACAAGCTTATTTAGTGCGTTGCGGGTGCGTGCGTGGCTAGCAAGCAATAGAATTATTTTATTTTTAATGCCTCATTCAATCTTAATGAAAGTCTTTCTTACTGTCAAGTATAACTTGTTTACTGTTCACAGTTTTGATCAAATAAAATCAAATACCTCCTTTACTACCTTTAAATAGACCTAGGTTGTGATTATGAATCTTTATCCGGTAAAATTAGACTGATGAATTCAACGTGAGGTTTATATTTAGTAGGAAAGCTTATAGAGGAGGGAATGTATAATCAATGCCCTATCAAGATATTAATGAGTCTCTTCCGAGCAGGTAACGGGTAATCTCCTATTTACCATTTTTTTACACCCGAGCTTGTCAAAAGAGAGTTAGTATACATAATAGGCTAAAATGTAATAAGAAGAATCGAAATATTTCTATACTTTAGATAGGTTTAAATCCTTATATAATTTTATAATTCAAATATTATTTAAGGTTGCGCCCCTTCCCTAACACAACCTTAAGATATTCCATGAAAAATGCATTCCAGCTAATTATATCATTAATTGTGCTGGCTTTTTTCCCGTAGCACAAGCTAGTCTAAAGGCAGGAAAAAAAAATGCAATAGATTCTTAAATTAAAATTATATTTTAAAATGTTCTATTAGATAAAAAATCTTTTTGCACTACCTATGTATTGTTTACCCATTTGTATTAATAAATCAACTCCTTTTGCTTTTAATTGATTATGTTTAAATGACCTATTACAAGTGCATTAAAATTTTTTAATATACAATTTGGACAATAGACTTATGTCCGGGTATTATTTTTAAGGCTCAAGGTGCTATTTAATGAATAAAAACCGCTTAGTATAGGGTGGTTTTTTATGCTTGTATTTTTTTTTGGGTTACTTCGTCAACGCCCGCAAGTAAAAAAAAGATTTAGTAGTTGCGGCCCGAAGTACAAAAATATTCTTATAGTCTTATAGACCTTCCGCTCGTTTATAAGATAGGCTTGCTAAGTAGAAATATTAGAATTCGTTTTATTAATCGTTATACCCATAATATAAGTCCTGGACTATAGTTTGTTTAATATTTAAATTAAAAACCATCACCTATAGTCTCGTAAAGATTTACTTTTAATAGTACTTCTCCCTGCGCATGATTTTTCTTATAAAAGACTTTCCAGCAAATTTTGTATTTCTTTATGAGACCATATTCCTACTAACTCAGGCTAAATTCGAAGGGAGGCCCTCTTTTAGCTTTTGTAACAGAACCATAAAAGAATACTTATTATTATAAAAATAAAGGTAAAGCAATTCATCAACTATTTTTGATAATGTCCGATTTTATATTTACAATTTTAAACTATTCTTTGTTATCATATTATGGTATTAATATACCAGAACTAAAACTATCGTAGCTTTAATTAATGGGCTGTACCGTCCTTAAAGACCCTTAAGAAAGCATTATTTTACTATTAGCTCTCATCCGCGGTAATAATGATCCTTACGGCTTGTAAGATGAAACAGCTAGCATTTAAATAGTACTAACCAAAACTTCCATATCACATAAAGGATAGATCCAGCCAACCATATGGGTAATAACCAGCGTAACCCTATAAAAGCGAATTATTAATGTTTGCTACTTGGAACCCAAAAAAAAATAAAAATTAAATTACTTTGTGCCTAGGGTGCTAACATACTCTTTTAAATTAATTCTAGAGCATCTGCAATTGTCCTGTATATAAACCCCCGTTAATACGAATCTTCCTTTTTAATCCAATTTAATGGTAGAGCTACTACCTCGGCGCAGGAACATAACACAGGGAAAAAGTTCTAGGATTTTCTCCTAAATAGTTGTATATTAATTACCAACTTATCTCATTTAACTGAGGTATAAAATTTATACTCCTGACTTTTCTTCCAGAGAAGTCCTGACTTATCTTAAGCAGTTAACAAGGGTCGGCTAAGCGCAGTACCCGCCCTACTTAAACGATCCACCATTGAGTCGATGAATGCATAACCTCAAACTAGGGCAACTTTGGCCTGCGGATTGCCTAGTTTCCATTTCGCGCATCTATTTGCGGATCTTTTTAACTTTACCCCTCGGTCATTACCCTGAGCCATTGGTTATTATTACCTGATCATTTCGCTAAACAGATTAAGGGGTCCTACGCGAATTTGATGATTTTAGCATAAAGGTTCATTCTGGCTATGCCGAGTAAAGTACTTACACTTACATAAGAACTTTTTATGAGGCGTGCTGAAAAAATCTAATCCTTTATACTCTTTCTTTATAGGTAAAATCGTGCCCCTAAATATTTACTCATGTTCTAGTACTTATTTTTATTTCTGTTAGGTGCTTCTATATAAGCAAAATAGGGTTTATTTGATTAGTTTAGTAATATCTAATTTATAATAACTTGTTTTTATATAAACCAATTATATTTAAACTGCGTGCTCGCTGGGTCATTACTTAAAATGTTTCTTTTTCTTAAGCGCAGCGCAAAGCTAGTTTGGTTAATTAGGCTCAATAATATAACTACTAAATTTTCCCCTTTTACTATTAGCTTCAGCTCAATTCCAAGTTATTTTTATATAGAGTTAAGTAAATCTAATTTAAAATATTGCAACTTTGGTATTTGTCTAACTGTAAAATAGGGATCTGTAAAGTACTAAAGTAAAGGATTATAATTCATACTCTACCAATTTTAATTTTTTCATGAAATGAAATATAGTTCCTTTATTTTTTGTCTATCCGTAAAGTCTAATTCATAACTAAATTATATAATTACCCTTAATTTACTCTTTTCATTTCCATTATTTATCTAGGTGGACTTAGGTTTTAATTTCTGGGTTCTTATTTAAGAATTTGGCTAATTGTACCTTCAGATTTGTATATTAACAATTTTACTAACTTAAGTACATCATCTATATTTTTTATATATTCATACCTTTTTAGCTAATAGGTACATTTAATTTTTCCCTATACCATAGCATCGACTTAACTAAGTTTTTCTAAAAGTTCATAAGATTCCTATCTTTATTAAGTTAAAACAAGCAATTTGTTATATGGGAGTCGCAAGCTCTATGTATTAAATAAGCATTTAAAGTTTTCTCTATGCCTACAGCCTAGTAATATTAGATAATCTCATTAATAACTCTGATTTCAGAAAACAAGGTACTTAGGTTTGTCCATTAACATCTTCGCGAGATACAAAATATTAATACCTTTTAAGGCCCACATAACAAAATTATTCTAGGTCGTCTAAGGTCTTTAAGTTATTCATATAATAAATCCTATAAATTTTGAATATCATTTAGATTACTTTTCTAATAAGTATTGAAGAAGGTAAAGTATTTTCATCGCAAATGGCGTAGAGATATTTTATTCGTTCTTACTGCAAATTTAAATGCAAAATTTCTAACACAGAAATGATTCAATTTATTCATCAAACCGGATAGTTTGTACTTTTTTTTTTGTAAAAAAAAAATCTAAAGCATGGAAATTTATCCGTTCAAATTAACAATTAAGATGGGTCTTTTGTTAAATCTCGAGGTCCTCTGGGACCCCGAAAGGCTGGGCTGGGAATCTACTTAGCTTCAAACCTTTTTCTTGCTTTCTGATCGCGGCACCAAAAAATATTGGGATTATTTTGTTTAAAGTAACATATATATATACCATTTTTCCTTTCCCCCCCTTTAAAACCCCCTTAAAAATTTGATTAAAGACGAGTTAACAATAAAATATCTTTTACATACAAATTTATTCTTACTTTTACTCTAAAAAGGAAAGCCTCGTCGCATAAAGGGGCTTTTTTATATAAAGTTAAAATAGCTTTTTTATGACTAGAAGCTTGATGATAAAAATAATAAAAAAGTCTATTATTTTGGACACTATACCCAGCGATTGGACCCTAATCCCTTCTTTGCTACAGCCCAATCAGTTTTTTTCCCAAGCGTACAGTTACATATTGGCTACAACCAGTTTAAGGCTGGCCAACATTTAACCCAACTAAATTTCAATAATTGAAAATAATTAGTTTGTAGGTAAGAAATTCATTTTTTGTGCGGTTTGGAGCAAGGTTAATTGTTTGTATATAAGTTAATACTATCGCTTTACATTAAAATTAATATAGGAGGCGGCACAGTGTGTAGGGGCTCCATAAAAAAAAAGATTAGCTCTTTGCATTTTCTTTGCATACATAGCTAGCACTAAAAACGAGTTGATAAAAAAGTACAATGTGTAAGCTATTAAATTTATTACTTAGGTTTGGGACTATCCTAAACTTTAGATAAATTTAGAGGGGCAGGTTGCATACTTCTGTGTGAAGATAGGGGGTATGGTGCAGCCCGCAAAAATAGGCCAATAAAAATTTTAAAAATTAATAACTAATTTCTTATTAGGTAGCGCAGCCCTTCTTCGCATACAAAAATCCTAGGTATACCCGCACGCCTACGGCATAGCAAAGCAGGGTATTCACTAGCTTTGCTACTCCTAGCAACAGGGCGCGCTACGCCTCATCATCAGAATCGACTAAAGCATCGTAATATTTAGGGAACGTCTTATACTCGCATTGAGCTAATGGACTAACAAATTTCTTTATCTAACAAGGCAATATGTCTACCTGCTATTCATTATCAGAGCAGATTAAATAATTTGAATTTAAGTAAAAAGCCTTTGCATAACTTGGTATTTTTTGTTCATTACGAACAAGGGCGGGATTAACAAGCTAAGGTCGCTATCTTTAGTTTACTTTTTGATAAAGGTAATCTTAAAATGCGGGGGGTTAGGTTATGGGCTTGTTAACCTCATTCTAAACTACTGTAGACATGCTGTTTAAGTTAGCTTCTAAGTCAATCTTATTGAACCTGGTGCTTAATCAAAGGATTTTTCTACTAGCTACTTACCTTCTAACTAATGTTTGTAATCAATGTATAAGAATAATCAAGCGGCCCGTAACTTACACATACATCCTACACTACTTATTTAATTTACAGCCCTGAAAACTGCACAGGATAGGTCTCCTATTCTTCCTAGGCAAACCTTTAGATTTTTTATAGCTTATTCTAAATAACCGTCCTGTGCATGGGTTCACCTGCATATTAATGAAAGGTAGGTAACCCTTTTCCTTTTACAATTTTAGGAAGTAAAAGTTATTATCCTTTATATTATTTATCTGTATCCTGATATAATTTTTTAATAGTTATACGTGTAAATTAAATCTTTTACCCAAGTGGATACTCACACGTCTCCCCCTTAGTCACATTCTTATATAAACTTGCCCTTATCAATATTGTAAACATTAACCCTTTCTTGCTTAATTTAGCTAAGATTTATTCCTAGACATTAGTTTATCTGTACACAGGATATTCGAAACCCCTTTTCATCTTTATTAGTATGTGGCAAATAAATTCCTTAGATTTTTCCTTATTAAACATGGGGATATCAAATGGCCTAGCTTGCTATTTAGATTTATTTTTCTCTCTAAAATTGCAGGACTTTGTGCGAAAAAATCTTTTTATCTTTTGGCTCACGCGCACTTATAGGTCATAGCCATAAAAATCAGAAAAAGAAAGTTACTAAGTCTATCTTAGACTTTACAGAAAAAGTGTTTACTTTAACGAAAATTCATATATAAGTCTTATAGGACTCTTATTGCAGTCCATTTAAATCCCATACTTAGATCTGGCCAGGTTTAATTTAATAACAGGGTTAAAAATAAATTAATATATTGTTTGTTCTATTTAGCAGATATATTCTTGGCTATATATGTGTACCTCTGATTACCCCCATACCATATAAAATAATGAGCTTGCTGGTCTAACAAGAAAAATTGGATGCTAGCGTGCGCCTCCAATACTTCAAAATGAGAGATCTTAAGATATAAACCTATTATCGTGCTAAACCATAAAGGAAGTAATTAAGGTGGCTATTTTGCTGAATCGAAAAACGCGTTACCTACGTATTACGTTTAACAGTATTATTTATGAGATAAATAACCCAGCCTTAATTTGTATAATCGAGGGCTTTCGTCATAATAGTTTCTCTATAAAAAAATTGTAAAAGAGATGGTTTCAAATTTAACTTAAGTCAATTTGTAGACTGAACAAATAAATTTGGTGTTTATTTTAACAGTATTAAATTCATTATTGTTACTGTTTTTTATTTTGCAATATTATTCCAGGCCTAATGCCTTACATAGATGAAAATAAAAATACCTCAAATAAACAATGTCATCCCGGATTTATTTGGAGAACTCTTGTCCCGGGAGTCAAAATAGTATGTAAGTTTGGTAGTAAATGGTTGCCAAAGGCCTGGATATTTGTTAGAAAATATTTTCCTTGCCCAAGCTATCCACTCTATTTTATGTAGCACTCACTAAAAACGCAATATTATTATATTTTACTAAGGCTAAAATTGATAAAAGGGGTGAATAAGTACAAGATGTTAACATATCACTATTGTTATTCAGGACTCAATTCTTATACTTCTTAAAGTTACCCAACACGTATCAGCTCTGGAGGATTCCCACTTAAAAAAAATTATGAGATTGATGCCCAATATTATTTGTAGGTTGTCTCTAACGTGATCTATTTAACTGGCTAAATTTAAATAGGGTTTCTAGCCATATTAGTGTTGATAAAAATTCATTATCACTTACTGAACAGGCCTTTACTGTGACTAAAAAAGTGGGTTGAGGAGGAAAAAATCGTAGTTAACCCAACCATAATAAATTAAAATTGTGTTTTAGCTTAAGAAAGATCATAAATTTAGGACAAACATTTTAGGAATTCTAGAATATCTCTCTGCAAACATTGCAAATACGGCTCCCACTAAGCTAATAAAACGTAGTGAAATCAAGAGTAATATTTAAGTACGGTTTTAAATTAAATATATGTACAAAAATTAATCTTTTGAGTTGCGCTATCCATGCTGTAGCGTCAAACAATAAAGCATCCCCCCTAAAGGGTGCTAAAGAGGGATATGGCTGCGGCTTCTATAAATTTTTCTCTATCCAATTTCTGATACCTCCCTGGGTTGTTCTGAATGTAAGAGGGATAACCACACGCGGTATAAAAAGTTGTATCTTGGTTTTTAATACTTTTCTTTGCTTTATTTTCTACGTAATTATGAATTTAATTTATTTATTTCCAGGGTTTTTATTATAAATTGTTTCTCTAGTTATTTTTATCTGCTTTTTTTACAGCATGTATGTTGTTACCCCCTACCAACACCCGCAGATTAAGTTAATTTATTAAAACTGATTATATTTAGACTCTTAGGTTTACATAACAAGTCAAAATTTAGATTTAACCTCTACCAACAGAGCATTTCTCAACCTCTCTATTGAAGTATGGAAATCTTGGGTCTTTTGTTATGGAGCCCCTTTAAAGGGGGAGAAAAATATGTAAAGGTTCATACTGAGGAATAATATTAGCAAAGACTTATCTTTTAAACCAGGTAATAGGACCTTTAGTACCCCTTTACACGGTCCGGTACCCTATTCACACTATCTTTCTATTCCTCTCCGCCTCTAAATACTTAAATAAGACGCCTGCGCAAAGCCAAAGGGACGATACCCACTGATCTAAGATAATTTGGTTCTTGAATAAGTATCAACCTACTTAGACCTCACAGATTAGGCCGCCCCGTTACATCTGAGAACCGCTTGTACTAAGATTACCCATAAAATCTTTAAGATATATAGAGGTGCCACTTAATAGGGTGGGAGGCTCTTATAAAAAAAATATATTTTTTTTTGCTGCATATGCACCGAAAGTAGCCCCCTTATT
>JACYFI010001506.1:0-11596 GCA_020975735.1 Ophiocordyceps xuefengensis | reverse complement strand
TAAAATATATTTGGTATGTTTAAAGGAATACTCAAAACTAACATTCAGTATCATAGTAAAACTACATTATTTAAATCAACTTCAGAATTAAATCTATTACTATTGACTGGGTTTAACCTGGATGGTAAGAAGGATGCTTCTTTTTATAGGTGATTTGACCAAGTTAAATCTAAGTGATAGTTTAATAGGAAGTAAAATTATATTTTCCAGATTCGGTATTATATGAAAGGATATAGCTTATTAGAAACAATTCAATTGTTTTTGGAGTATAGGGTAAAATACCAAAAATTAGGCGGGGGACAAGTTCTGTTCAATTTTGGTATTGGTTTAAAGATTTAAATTTGATAATTTAATAATTATCTTGACAAGATTATCACCTTAATTAACTCGCGAGGCAATCCGACTTATTTACTTTTTTTAAACGGAGTTAAAATTTGATGAAACCAAGCCGTCCAACATCGTCCATAAGAAGGGGGGTTTAAATAAAGTTATTATCCTATTTAAGCTACATTAAATAGTGAAAATTATCTGATTGCGTTAAGCCTAAGTTTTTTCCGCTAAGCCAGCTTTACACCAGGGAGTGTCCGCCCCAAAAAGGTAATTTTACTTGATTTTATAAACGATTAGTGGTTTTAAAACGTCGCGGAAAGGGGGTTTTTTTTAGCATTTTAAAAAAATCACCCGGACATAAATATTAAGAGAAGACAGTAATGATTAAGATTTATTTTTAACTCGAACACAGTAAAAAAAAGAACCTTTTAGAAAAGTTTAATATTCCATTTAGTTGTGGTGGTATCTAAAATCTAAATTAAATTGTGGGGAGTTTTATAGTTGAAATAAATTTACAGATTTCGGAATTAAATTAACCTATATTATGAAAAATTTAAATAACATGGTTATAAATTTAAAAATTACAAGATTTTAAACAAGCGGAGCTTACTTATGGAAAAAAAACCCCATTTAACTAGAAAGGGTGTATATTGGAAATTAAAAAAAATAAATAGAGGTAAGAATGAATAGAAATCTAATATTAGATTAATCTAAAAATTTCTAAAATTTAAAACTAATAAAAGGTGAGTGATTTAACCCCAACAAGTAAGATTTAGGAGCTCAATGACCTCCCATCATGGGTATAGAACCTATTAATCCTTTCGCATTACCCTTTTTAATTAATACGGTACTATTATTTTAGCAGTGTGAGCAACAATACGCTTCCGCCACCCCTTTAATTTAAAAGGTGATATAGAAAGGAGCATTAGACTTGGTACACTTTTTTGACAGTAGTATTAGCCTCTCTTAAGTATTCCACTGCTTTTAAACTGTGCTTTACTTTTTTTGTTTAAGTGTCTTTAGAATATAATTGGTTTATATAACTATTAAGAATTTTAACCATTTAAAGCATTGATATTTCAATTATAAACCCCATGCCCTTGTAACCGAAAAATCCTCATAGACATTTACCAATAATTTAGTTTGCGGCTTTAAAACTGTTAAAAGATTTATGTACGAAATCAAAAAAGATTCAATCTTACCCTCCTGTATTGAGATAAAAGGTTTTACAGAGGTGGAGGGAGTTTCAGCTTGTAAATCTCAAAGAGAAGTTCTACACGTTCAGGCTATAAGTTAACACTGAATTTAAAATAGAGTAAGCATAATAGAGATCATCCTTATTTTACTAAGAAAATTTCAAACTTTTTTGGGATAGGTAACAAGTTAATTAGTATGTAGATAAAAAATAAGGCAGCTAAGGGCGCCAATTCGGCCAAGGACTTTGGGCTAAAAAAATATATACCTCACTTCTGATAAATACCCTATTTGCTAAAAACAGAGCAGATTATCCTTATTTAAAAAAGCTATAAAATTTACTTTTAACAGGTAAACACGCTCTGATATTGAAGGGATGTATGAGTTATAGAATATAAAGGGGACCTTATGGAACAAGCGAAGGCCTGTCTGGATACATTAAAATTCTTTTCCTAATTTCTAAATTGTCCAACGGCTTATGATATGATTACACATGATATGTAAAGATCTAAAACTGATTGCTGGATTGTAGATGGGAGAGGGATTATTTTATTAGATCCATTAATTAAAAAAAACTATCAACTGGGGGTTTATAATGTTAAGTAGTTCTCTATAATTAATACAGCATGGCTAAGATAGAGTTTTATTTAACAAAATTATGGGTTATTAGGGGTGGGAAAGATTGAGAAAGCCTTTTATATAAGACCAGATGAAGTAAATTTACGGTATATCAATTTTAATGATATAAAAGAAAAAATAATTTTCCTTTCTTTCAAAAATATCCTTTAAACCAAAGGTATAAAGTTTAGGATTAGTTTAGATTTTAATTAAAGTATCAGAGTTTATAGCGTGTAAAGATCATTAACCAACAGAAGGTTTAAAAAGTAAATTTCTTTACGGTCAGGTTGAATAGAAGTAGGAGAGATTAATATAGCTCATTAGTACTTACTTTTCTACAAACAATAAAACAAAAAAGTGAAAAAATTGAGGCTTTAATTCTAAAAAGAATTATTACATTAATAAGGATATTACTGTATTTTTAGGTATTTTAACTTAGTAAATTTACATTGGAACTCTTAATAAATCTTTTATTAATTATTAACAATTATTATTAATTTATGGTTGTTACTACCAGCAAGCTCGTTTTAACGTAATTTAAAATTCATATGTACCTAATCTTATTTATCAGTTAGTATGATTTTAGAATAAGATAAGGTTCAACGACTCATGATATATATAAAAAAGCTTTGTGTGAGCAACTAGCTTGATTTAAAGGGTCTTTATATTATATATAATTAAAAGACTTTGATGTGGTAAAATACAAATTATTTGCACATTAAGAAATAGTCTGAAGCAAAACATAAGAGCATTATTGAAAATGGTTATAAAAGCCTAACAATTGTAACACTTTTTGTTTCAAGCAAAAGAATGATAGTGTTTCATCAATTTACCAATATAGTGATGGGTTGTATTTGTTCCTTGTTTCTTGTTGAACAAAGGGGTTCCATGGGTTCCCACTTTCAAAGTACAAATCTTCATAGTTGTAGGCTATGAAGAATTTCAGCGCTAATCATTTAACACGATCACCATCTTAGGTTATTTCATCTGAGTATTCTTTAACTGACACTTCTGTTAGGGTCTTGGGTATGACTGTTTGTTATAGGTGTCTCGATTATTCCTGAGGGGTCCTAACAATAAATAACGTATATTACAATGAAAACAATTGCCAACAAAATAGATACTAAAATGATGAGAATGATAACATAACCAATATAATCGTTGATGACTAAATTTTTTAGTACTACTGCTCATTTTATTGTAGCAACGCCCAAGATGGTCAGGATTTCATACTTGACTTAAATCTGGAGGACTTCCGCGCCACATAGGAGTAATTATGGACCGCATTCTATCTATGCCCTGATGGAGAAACACCCATTGATCAATTCTAATACTAGGGCAGAAGAAGAAAGCGCTAATCAATCCGGCCCTGAAAACATACCTAATGGAAGGAAATTACCAAAGATCAGATTCTGCTTAATACGCACATATGATCGTTAGGTTCGTGATCACAGCCCGAGAGAATATCCACCAGAGGATGATTATATAGTTCGGGGTTGCTTGGTCGTCGAAGTATCTACTAGTGAAGGGTAGAAAATCTACGCTCAGCGACGGTACCCATTTACTGGTTTTCATACTCCAACGTGAATATATAACAATGACGGATAGGTCAACTTTGGAGGGGTAATGACTTATCAAATAGATCTTAGAAAGGTGGATCACCATCCTCCTTCTGGAGACAACCCTTTATCAGAATCATCTCAACTTGATCCCCTAGTGATCTAGCTGTAGCGCCACCAATGCGAAGTGAAGCTGAAACAAATTCAATAATAGTCAATCTAGAATTCCTCAGAATTAGAATGTAAGGATGAGCCTTGCCCCTCCAAAATTTGATAATCATGCCGCTGGAGAATAAAGGATACAAAAAGAGCAAGAAGTGATTCTGGTTTCTGTTTTTGATTTATGACAATAAAACCATCCGAAGAATAAAAGATAACAATTTAAATGTGATAATACACTTTAATATGATAATTTCGAAACCAGCTTATGAATAGGTGGATTGTCAGTGATGAGAGTTTTTCAATTTCGACGACTCATTATATTTGGATTATCAAAAATTTATTTTCAATATTAAAATTATTTTCTTAAAGAGCTTTGCTTAATACCATAAGGGCTGATTTGTTATTGCCTAGCAATGAAACAAATTATCAAAAAACCTAGCCTCAAACTTAATTAAAACAATAAATCTTAGCTTATATATTTAGGCGTTTTATGATTAAGCGGTAAATTAATTTTTGTGTTGTGGGTCTGGCTAGGTGAAACAATGCATTACAGTGCGTATCCAAGTCCTTATCCCCTTTGCTGCGAGCCAAGGTAAGGTCTAAAGGGAAGGACTAGGTAAAGAAGGCTTGCTTAGGTGGTGGCTAAGCAGCTATAAATCTTAAGTCAAACTAAACAAATATCTTTTATATGTAGCTCCCATTAGGTGGAGGGCCTTCCAGGGTGGTCTTCTTTACGTCTGCAAATCCCTTTTATCTACTAACCTCGGTTAGCGTTAGAAGCATAAAAATCTAAATCAATTTACTAATAAATAAAACCAGCTTTGTTATTTACAGATTCACTCTCCTCACCTTATTACCATAAAGATTTTGTTTGATTCTGTTATAAATATTATCTGATGGTTCCAAGTATGAGCTCCCTGACCCTCTCTTGCTCCGTAAACTTATGTGAAGACGGCTTCGCCGTACTGCAATAAAAATATCGAAAAGGGGCAATATTACCAAAGTAAATCTATATTTAAACGGCTTAAGATAATGACTAGACTAACAGATTTCTCGATTCTGGATATTTGTCAGTTCAAGTCGTGACTAGCCGCGTATTTTTTATGATTAATAAAAGCCCTATTTCTGCGTAAGCGACCCCTGTAGGGGGGGGGATTGGATTTGAATATGAGCTTGTGTAAGAATTTCCTTACATATTATTACACTTTGGAAGGCGAAGCCTACCTTCCTTAAGAGTTTTTCATTTATTCTATATATGCACGCTACGCTGCTAGTAAAAAAATTAATAGAAAAATACGCAAATGCAAAGCGGTCAGTACATCTGAAAGGATGTAAGTATCTTTTTCCCTATTCAAGGGGTGGCAGGTTCTTGTATGATGATTTCCTATCTCGACAAGAGATGGGGCATGTATGTTTCATCTATACAACCAGCAGAGGACAGACGGTGTTGAACCCTTATACTGAACCTGTCTAAGGTATGATCTGGGTTATAGCTGGCGCTCGGGCTACGTTAACCCTTTGTAGCTAGTTCGATAGTATTCTTTGCTGAGGCGCAAGCTAGGAAGTTAAAGGTGGCAAAGCAAAGGGAATTAGGGGATGCCTTATATAGTGAGAGATAACTTCGCACACACAGAAAAATATAGAAAGAGCCCAGTATAAATATTTAAGTCCTATTTTAGGTTAATAAAAAATAAAGCAGTAGTCAAATGCGGTTTTGTCTTTCGACCTTATACGAATGTATTTTCAATGTTATCAGTAGAATATCTAAGATGTTTTAAGTATAAAAGTGCATATTTTTACGGTAATAAACTGGTATAATTATAGGAAACCTATACCTCTCTATGTTCTGTTAATAGGGAATTAATTATGCATCTAATTTCTCTTTTATTTAAATATGAATTCAGGATATCTAACTTTATAGTTTTTTTACGTTAATTCGTATCTTATAGGAGCTATCTATTTATTTTTGATTTTATTTGATGTAATGAAATAAAGAACGCAAGTGAATGTACCAAAGCAAGTAATTTGATAAAAAATCGCATCCCTTTAGCATTATTTGTAACATTATCTTATTAAATTAATGCATTACACATATATGCCTACTATATGGGCACAATTAATTCGTTAATATAGGTAAAATTTAAACATTCTAATTTATTACCTTACAACAAGTAAATATAGTGGATATTATAGCTACAAAAGAAGTAAGTTAAACCACTAACATTTAAATAATAAAAAATCTAGAACCAAACACAGCTAATGTATGTTTGTTACTAGTGAATAATTGAATGGTAATATGAGGCAGAAACAAGTCAAAATTGTCTAACAGGTAGGAAATATATATTATACGTTCTAATATAAATGATTGTTTATTGGCTTAGTATAACTTATTATTTAGCGAGAAATAGGTGCCATAATAAATTACGGATAAAAATGGCAAAGATACAAGATTACATAAAGTATTTATAGGGTTATTTTTTTGTCAAGCAATCGCTATACAATTGAAATCATTCTTTCTGGTGTTCTCCTGCCTACGATAGATTGAACTTATGTTTAGCTTTGCTAGCATATTAGCTAAAGTGTAAATATCTACTTATTTCAACAAACATAAATGACAAGTATAAGATAGGATTTTGGTCTAGTCTTACCAGTAAGGACCTTAGCTTTATGGTTATACAAATTTTATCTTCTTTCGGTAATTTTAAGACTTTCTGTTGTATTCTACTACTTTCTAAAATTGCTTAAAAACTTAAACCACGTTTAATTTAAACAAGGCTCAGCTAATATTAAATTTACGCAATGGGCTTTCACAGTAGCCTTCGCTCTGGTTTCTTGATTTATATTTAAACCCTTTCCCCCTGCGCGATCTGCAAATAGGGCGGCTGGTTTCATGTTTATACACTTCAACAAGAATATGCCCTGTTTTATAAAATATATAGACTCTCGTCTTTTTATTTGCTACGTTTTTAAGAAAAAAAAGGGGATCAGCGCGTGATACAACAGAAAAAATATGTGCATGCATGTATGTTTATTTTTTCACAACCTAATCCCAGATAACCTAATCTTTTTTTATACGCTCGTGTGATATAGTAAGTAGGTGCTTCGCGGTTTTAAGATGCTGGTCCCGCTTTCTCCTGGTATATTTATATGAAGCACTAGCTTAATTATTTTTAATGAAGGCTACGAAATAAATAAGGAGCTTACCGGTAATAAATAATTAAAATAAAATAGAGAATTGAGTTCAAATTTGGTAGCAACGTTTTGTCCTTGACACAATTGCTGTTAAAGGTTCAAATCCTTTATTTTCTCAAATTTTTTCAATTATAAGTTCAAAGATAGACTGTGTATAATTGTGAAATTTTATACTCCATGATCTAATGCGTTATTTTTTCTTACCAGTTACGGTGGGGGTGGGCAGCGCTTCTGTTTTGCTGCTACGCTTCTGCAACCTTATACCGTACTTGTAGAAACCTGTTTCGCTTAAAAGAGCTGTTAAATTTATAGGCAAAAACATAAAAAAAATAAGATCTTGCTTCTAGGAAAGTTTTACCAAATCTTGTAACAAAGATTTAGGAGATAGGTGTGGTAAGCATTAGGTACCTAAAGCGGTAATTAAAGATCGGATAGCGTGAAATACATACACCCTGTAAGGAAATTAACTGGGTGGATAAGATAGTATATATAGGCTCCACAAGTATCCTAAAAATATATGAGTAAAAAGTTCTTAATTTAACCGGTAAAGTGTAATTTCTGAAAAGATTATATCAGCGTTCGATTTCGCTGAGTAATTAGGCGCGCTTATTCTTGATCGCTTGCGCTAAAAAGCCGTACCCTGAACCTTTCCTAAGATTATGATATGTTTCATAGTGGGCGTGAGTATTCGGATACCTTGTAGGCAGCCCTTCGATTAGTATTGTTTGCGTGGCGCAAGCAAGGAGTAAAGGATGCAAAAGCCAAGGCGATAGGGATTAAGAAAGTAGGTAAAGAGGAAAAAAGTATAAGCGGAGGGACTCGCCAACCAAAGCCGGGATTAAGTTAATAAACAGGATATATAAGAAGCTTATAGGACGGCCTTTAATGTGTACGATAAGAGAATTGACCGAGGGTTTAAGTGGTAAGTTTTGAATTTTAAATTAAGGTGTTATAAAGACCCCACAATCCGGTTCGAAATCCGGATATTCTCCCTTTGTAAAGCTGTTTTATATGGGGAGTTTGGCTTTAGGTAACCTAGCTACAGCTATTTAGCCCCGTTAGCATCCTCGTAACCCCTGTTTACAGTAAGAAACATAAAAAGAGTGTAGTTAATTGGTAAAATAGGTAGAAGCTTCAACCCTTACGACTCTTGGTTCACAATCCAAGTACTTTGAGTATATAAATGACAGCTGACTTATAACGATTTAATCCCCTTATTGGTACCATATTAACTAAATTAAAATGTTTGCTATGACCCTATCTCGAAAGAGATCGTGGTGCTGGCTAACATAACCCTTGTTAGGCTCAGCCACACATTTAACGCCCACCTGTAGGGTCGAAAGCAAGGAATCAAGGATTAGCGAAAATTATTTCAAGAGAATTTTGAAAGCTCAAGGCCTTTGTATGAAACTCCGTCTAAGGGCTGCTGGTTACTAGGAAAAAATGAGAAGTCTAGTGCTTGAGTTGCTTATTATGTGCACTACTGCTGCATAAGCTAAGAGGGTGTTTACATAGTACCTTGTTTCCAATATACACCGTAACAAAGTAAGGCTAATAATTTTTTTTCTGTATCGCAGAGGACAGCCACGCCACTCATAACTCGAAGGAGATCAGGGGGGGGGGGCAAAGCGCCCAGTAGGGAAAAGCCCGAACGACTCTCAGAAGTATACGACAATGCAGACTGTACAATTGGAACAATTTATTATTTTCATGAAAATTTTCCATAGTGTTAACGCTATTTGCTTGCTTTATTTCTTTCCAGGTCCACATACCCCTATCTCGCATAAGGGTCGCTTTTTCGCTGATAGGGTTACTAGTAAACAAACTATAAATATTGTATATTTTTTGTGCGCATGCAAGTATTAGTCATACTTTAGTATTTGAACAGTTATTTATATTGCACAATTGTTATTAATAATTAGGGTCGAAAGGTTTGTTAAATATAATAGACAATAAATTCTGAAGTTTAGTCTTTATATTTTATAGTATTAGCTGTTATAATGCAACCACTAATACGAAGCAAGATCCCACAACGGGTAGGCTGAGTGGTTAAAGCGCCTTCTTGTGGAGAAGGTATTTCCCGTGATACGATCTCACAGTACACCCCGAAATAGCGAATACCATTACCTTAGAACATGGTAGGAAATACACGTTTAAAAACCAAAAGATAATATAATGAATTACTTGTAATTAATAAAGTACATAAAAGGAACTTTTGGAAATTATGCCATGTACCCAAAAGTAGAAAAGATTTATTCCATTAGCAAATAAACTCCAATACTTTTAACTGCTCTTGGTGAAAGGACTAGATTGAAAACCTGGGTGCTAATAACCTTATTTTTGCTTAAATGCTGAAGCTTCTTTTATGATGAAGGTTTATTTAAGAAGTGTCAAACTTATTATGTACTATAAAATTACTTATGAAAATTGTCTGCTGGGGTCTCAAGCCATGCACAAATTTTTTCATATCTTAGAAATTAAGGAAGCGACTATCTCTCATGATTTGGTTGCTTATTGTTTTAAATAAAGTCGCATGAAGGAAACTGTGGGGCATATGCAGATATGTGGTGTAACTTCCTATAATTTACATAACTTCTAAGAGAAATCTAAATCTCAAACGAAGTTGAATAAATATCTTATAATCTTATCAGCGTAATTAAATCAAAAGAGAGTTCTATGAAATAACGTGAAGTTGACAATCAGAGTCAGCCTATAAAAGTAGAAACGGTGAAAACAACTGTTTAATATGGGGAACCCTATCCGTCAAAGGGCTTCAATATGATTACATGAGCGGGTAGTGAAAAGTACCAATTGAGGGAACTAACGAAAATAGGTAGTATTATAGAGCAGTTCGATGAAGAGGGGAACGTACCCCTTCTTGTTGCATAATGGTCTCCAAGTTAACGTTGAGCGAGCATTGCGTCGATTAAACCGGCGTTAAAATACTAAACAGTGTCTAAAGTTAAGAGCCCCGAAACGCACGGTTGATTTTACCATTAGTAGGATTTTAATAAAAATCGAACGGGGTGAATTTGTACATAAAATCTCCGAAGAACTGTTGGGAGGTGTAGGAAAGACAAACACCTGACTTGTAAAGTCCTGGTAAAGAAAACGATTAAGCAACTTTAAATAGCACAGTATGTAGAAATGGAGCTTCTGAAATAAACGACTAATTGAGGGAAACCCTAGAGCAATCTAACCAAAAGCAAATTGGTAAATATTTTGGCACAGGTATGACATTCGCGTGTGTAGGTTAAAACAATATATTTGATATAAACGCGTATGTATAAGGGGGCGATCCGCAGCCAAACACCTAAAGGTGTGCCAGTTCAATCTGACTAAACTGTTGGTTGGCTTATTACATTTAATTGGCTAGCTTACCGCTGCAAGGCTAAAGCTCGTAATTATAGGCTTAATGATATAGATCAGACCTTTATAGCGAAAGGATTACAGAATAAATAAACATTACGAATTGAACTCTAATAGCTCCTTAATGTATTAGGTTTCTAATTAGAGAAGTAGAAACTAGGTATTAAAAATATAAAAAAAAACTTTGCCTTAGCATTGCTTAATTGTCAATTCCTCGACACTGATTCAGTAGATAATTGCGCAATCGGAGAAAGAGGTACCATTTTGGGTTACCATTTTATACTTAGCATAATAAGGCTTTAAAATAAAAAGTATAGTATTTAACAGATGTATACAGAATTTGTATTAAGGGCGCAAAAGGCTCATCATGACAAAAAAGATACTCCTACAGTAAGACCCCGTTAACTCTCATACTAAACAATAGTCAATCTTGGATAAGACACATTCAAATAATTAAAATGTGGGTCTTTCTCCCCTATTCCCTCCGGATTAGCGAAAAATAACAGGGTGGTATAAATATTGCTGGATAATAATATTTAATATAAAAATTTACTAACCCCGGAGGGGCATATGTAAAGTCCATATTAATATAAACTAAATTAGATTTTATAAATATTCATAGTGTAGCATTGTAACCTTTACGGTAAAAAGCACCTTCTTGTCACGCTCAATGCTTCGCTCTTTTAAGATATGGATTATTAGTAATTTACTTCATTGTGATTGAATAGTATCTACTGATAAAGTAACAAGTTATAAAATAGAGAACCATAACTATCTAGTCCTCTTTTAAACCCTAAATTATAACGTACTTGGCAAAAAGGCAAATGCCTTTTCTAGGGCTTAAAAGATAGAGAAGAAACTTAAAGTTTTTTAAGAAGGACGGGATACTAATGAAGGGAAGCTAGAATCAAAATTATCTAATTGCGAGAACAGGAAGAAATATTACCCACAAGCTAATTTAGAGATAAAATACTACACAAGCGAAAGGTATATAAAACTTTCCAGAAAAACAGAGCAATGATAGCTAAATCGAGCTTAAGCCTTTATAGGTGAGTGTAAAAGGTCGAAATGGTAATTAATACTGGTCTAGGGTAAAAGTAGCTTTTGATAATTTATACAGCAGCAGCTAACCAATAGGGTGTTACCTAGACCAGTCGGTAGCTACCAAGGCT
>JACYFI010001486.1:0-14593 GCA_020975735.1 Ophiocordyceps xuefengensis | reverse complement strand
GAATAACTTGGATTATTGAGCTAGCTAATTATAAAAGGTGGGAAATTCTTAAGTATTAATATTAGCCCATGCAATTCAACCAAACGATAAGCCTTTGCCGTGCCGCTAAGAAAAAAACATTATTTTTATTAACGCCGGCGAGAGAAAGCAGGTTAATATAAACTGTTTATAACTAAAAAAGTTAATTTAATAATAATTAGTTTACTATACTAATAATAAACCCTAATTTTATTGCTTATATAAGAACAACCTAAAGAAATTATAAAAAGTACCTAAAACAATCTAGTAAAATGAATTAAGGGGGGGCAACGACTTTTACTCCTATAAAAAGAAAGTAGTTTAAAAAGATTAGATTTTTTTTTAACAGCACATTAAAAAAGTTTTTAAGTAAGGTGTAAGATCTTTACTCGGCCTTAGCAGAAAGTGAACCTTTTTGCAAGAACATCTCAAATTGCGGAGACCCCCTTAAATCTATTTTCACCTAAATGTAATCCAGGGTAACTAATAGATGCCAGGTAATGACCAGAAAGCAAAATCAAAAATAGATGCAGAAAGAAATAGGCATCCGCACCAAGTTTGCCGTTTTAGGTATGCAGTTCAATCGACCTTAAAAAGGTGATTGGGGTTTAAAGCGTAGCGTTCGCGATAGCCACCCTTGTATTTAATGTTAAAGATAAGTCAGACCCCTAGTTGAGAACAAGACAGGGTATAAATTTTATCCTGTTAAAATCGGGATAGTCTGGTAAATTAAGTATTACCAACTAGTAGTGGGCGAAAGTCCCTATAATACTTTTGCGTGTTATGTCCGCCGAGGTATTAGTCTAACATCAAATGGGATTAAAAAAGAAGCAATTCGATTACTGTTTATTCAGCCATTCGCAAGATATGCTTATTAAAGTTAAATTTACAAGAGTATTGTCGACCTCACAGGCTAATTTAAAACTTTTATTTTTTTAGGTCCAGTAGTAACCTTAATATTCGCCTTATTATAGGTTACGCTGTTATAGCATATATGGGGCTGTGATTATCTGTGGTGAAGTGGAATTAGGATATACTATTTCTATGTAGCTGGGTTTCATCTTTGCTTACCTTCGGTATAACTGTATTAGCGGGATGAAGGTGCTAAGTAGGAAATATCTTTCTTAAGGTTGTCCTTTAAGAAAGTGCCAGCCCCAATTAATTCAGCTATGATTAAAGGTTTTTAAAGTTAGTATTATTAATCATAATTTGATACCAAATAGTTTTAGAATTTAAATATTATAGACGTACAGTTTCCCAAAAAATTTAGTTATGTAGCCTTTACTTTATTTTGAATACTAATATTAAATCTTTAATTGGGTCGTAGCTCGCAGAAACGTAACAGAGCTCCCTTGATTTAGCCGAGGTAATTTGAGATTTGGGTCTCATAAAAAGATCACCAAATTGCTGGAATGTCTTTATTAAGAAAATTAGGCCGGGGGAAGTAACTTTAAGTTAATCTTCAAGACACTTAGGTGATCGGGTTTTAATTTTCAAAATATTAAAACAAAAGGTATAGTCCACACCTTATATGATGGAGAGTATAAGATTGATACGAAATATCTATATTATCCTACTTAAAGCCTTTCCTTATTTTTAACGTGCGGAGGCTTATAAGACTAATAATCATTTTGTACTTCGCGCAATATACTAATTTTTTTTCTTGTTGTCCGTCTACCAAGGAGTCCGCAAAAAAAAATAGCAGGCTAAAAAGACCACCTATACTAAGAGGGTGTTTATTCATTTTAATCAGCAGCCCATTGAGTCCTGTAAATAATACCCGGACAACTTTAAGTCTTTGCCAAATTGTAAATATTTAAATAATTTTATGAAACTTTGTATTAGGCTTCATTAAAATAATATTTTTAAAAGGGTCGAGAAGGAGTTATTTTATTAATACCTATAATGGTTAACAATACATAGGTAGTGCAAAAGATTTTTTTTCAATGAACATTTAAATTGATGAAGATGTTAATTAAGAAATTTAATTCTGCATTTTTCTTTTTTTCTCTTAAGCATAGCTGGGTAGGGGAGAAAACAGCACAATAATGTAATAATTAGCTAAGCGATTTAGGATTACTATAGGTTTAGTGTACGAGGCGCAAGCCCTTAAACTACATATTTAATTTATTATAAAAAATTATATATAGATGTTAAACCTAATGTAAAGTAGAATTATATCGATTGTTTTCTTCATTTGTAATTTGAAGCCTCATACTGGATAATAAACTCCCCTCTTTAACGGTGTAATTGTAAATAAGTTTACCTTTTACATGCTTCGGAAAGTACGTCATTACTATCTTTAGGCATTATTATTAACACCCCCCTAAATACCTGTCCTAACATTATTAACCTTCAAGCTATTTTAAGTCTTGGATTATTTGGCGCTAAAGATTGTCTATAAAAGCACCCAAGGCCTATTAAAAAGGATAAAGAGCTCATTTATTATTTGGATCAACTACTGTGAAACAATGTTAAAACAGTATAATTGAAAAGTACGAAGACCTTTTAATAAGACTAATGAGCACTTAAAAAATAGAAAATAATCTAATGCTGCTAGGCCACGGCACGCGACGCCACGCAACAAAAAAGCTTTATTAAAGATGGTTTAGATAAGTTAAAGTTATATTACAAGTGTTTTACATTACCCAAGGAAACAAGACTTTAAGCCCACAAATATTAACGCGACCTAGAAAACTAGTTATATATCTAAAATGGAAATTTAGGATACTTTTTTATAAGTTTTAGGCTTTTGCTCACAAATAGATTAGTATAAACATACTCTAATGATATAAATTAAAGATAGAAACCCGGGTAAGTTAATTCTCTTTAGCAAAAGGCGCCGGTATGACGCCCACGGCTAGAGATCGTAAGCAGAAGAATAAATACCTTTTGAGGGTAAGTGTATATAATACATAGATGGCCTACTATAATTCATAAGAAAGTCTTAAATACAAATGTAAGAATTAGCTAAACATTTAAATACATCTAGGAGTACAGGTAAGTGGGCGCGAGCTCTTAATTAATAAGTCTTTATATTAACAAGAATTTTTATCTTAAATTTAAACGCTAGAACATTTATGGGCTTAATGAGTATGGCCACTTGCTTCGTTTAACACCAAATCGTTGCACATATAAAAGAAACAAATAAAAAAAATAAGAATCACTGCACGGAATTGGAAATTAAGTTAGCGGATTTTGACCGGAACTCGCGGTCTGTTATATTCGTTTTCTTCTTTTTAAGCCGAATTACGCAGCTATTTTTAATGTGGTATAATTTATAAGTATTTTGCATTCTTAGGTTGGTTATTACAATACAAATAATCATTTTATTATACAATTTGATTCATAGTGTTTCATAGCATGCAATAATTTATGTAGATATAGATGAAAACTTACCATCCTACAGAATTTTTAATACGAAGAACAATTTTTAACTAGGTTCTAATGTAGAACGGTTTATTTTGTCTAGTTTTAACTTAGAGGTGAAAAAAGCTCAAGATTGGTTTTTGTCATTTTTGATGCCGGGCCTCTTTCCGTAGATTTAGAAATTCCAACCAGTTGATAGTCCGTTATGTTGGAAATTGTCTGGACTGCCTATCAATAATTTGCCCGATTTATTTATTAATTACCCTTCGTTTATGATATAGATTGGGCGTAATATTATAATATAAGTTTTTATTTTAAATTAGATCTATTAAATAGATATATCCGAAAGTATGCAAGTATATGAAGGACGATAAAATTTCATATGACTTGCTAATCTCTATAGGCGTGGCTCATTTGTTTATTGCTCAAGCAATAGCAAATTAGAAAACCCGCGCTAGCATAGCCACCCTTACAAAAAATTTAGACACTAAAATAATGATACTAGGGAATGATAGTCCACTATTATATATGTTAAGATTTAATTATAGTGAAGTTTAAGCCTGTCCTATGCTCTCTGCTCTTTAATCAGAAATGTAAAGCCGTTTATCCGTATATAACCTCAGAGCAACGGCACGCCTCCCCCTGTTGGCGTTGATAAACCGAAAGCTAGCTTTTTATAAGGGTTTGAGGAGTGCTTGCATGCTTTCATTTTTTTCTAAGCCTTTGCAAGGCTTTAGCCTAAGAAAAATCTTTTTTCGCACATAAATACTTTGAGCCGCCATTTTTGTGCAATCGAGGCCCCGCCGTGGTCTGTTTCGCCGCAGCCTAAAAGAAGCAAGAAAAATCAGATGAGAGATTTTCACCATGACAATGCCAATGACATTGGTCTAGGGCCTAGCTAGTAGGCTAAAAAGCTCAAATCTAAAGGTGTGCCAAGATAAATATTTTAGTAACAAATTTATATTATCCTTTTTATTAAATGTACCTTGTTATAGGTCATAATAATATCTGGTATAAACTCCTACTAGGAACAAAAAATTTAAATAGCTTTACGTAAGGTCCACCACTCAAAAAAATAATGATTATCAACCTAGTGGGAATAGAAAATTGATTATTATTCGTCAATTATTTTTCATAGGTATTATCCAATAGTACTAATTCTATTTTCAATATGTACAAGAACATTATATTATTAAATATTTGATATTTATTTGAGGGTCTAGATGTATAACGGGGTATTCCTTATGTTATTAATAACAATATTCTAATACCTGTTTAGCGTTATTATCAAATTGTTATTCAAAAAGGAAAATAAAAAATTCTTATTAGTTAATAATTGGGCACTTGTTAGAACGTTATTTTAGCCGTTTTATGACTTAGATATAATGTTATTCTAATATTTCTTTGGAAAAGGTCATCTTACCTCTTTTATTTATTATAGGTCGTGTTTTTTTGGGGTTCTGGATAAAATAAATAAGTATAGTTACTATTTTATTTCCTTATAATAAATTATGAGCTCATTTATTCTTATTAATTATCTATATTAAAATTTATCATTTACTTGGGTAGTATTGATTTTGATACTTATATTTAATCAATTAGGAATAATAAAAACACAATAATTTTTTTTTAGTTGTACGGTATTTTTCACGGCGTTTTGCTGTTAAAACCCACGGTTTGTATTGGGTTGAAAATGGACTACTAAACTGAGCACACGTGGGAGTCACCCCTGTTGGATGGTAGTATTGTTTTAAGCCCGGGGAATTGTCATTAATTAAAGTCTTAATTGGATATTCAGATCTAAAATGTTTACCTATACTCTCCCTTAAAGGTTACATTAGAATTATACTTTTTATATTTATGTTATAGGGGACCATAACTGGTTTCTTTTTTATGCTGAGTTTCTTGTAACTATTAGAGCTACCAGATATTTAAAAGCACTTAATTGCATAATTCTTCAGTGGTGCTCCATTTGACTTCAGTATACTTAATAGAGTGCTTTAGTGTAACACCTTTTCAAGGTCTAGAAGGTTTATATACTATATTAGATTACACACGGATTTGTGATCAAGTCGTCTTTTTTTGTTTTGCGCAGGGGGACTTTCTATAGATAGAAATGCGGACTAGATCTAAATATACTTTACGAGAGTTAGCTTCAATTAAGCCCTATATTGTCCCTTTAATTGTTTTTTAATCTGTATGTTTTAGGTAATTGGTGGTCACCTTTAGCTTTCTATTTCATAGGGAGTTCTTTAGCTTTATCAGGTATTACGAAAAAGATCTACCATTATGAGGATCTTGGTTGTTACATCCTTATTGTATTATCAGAAGCCTATCAATTATAGTGGTTAATCGTATATCTTTACGGTGGTCCATCTATTAGATTTCCTAAAAAATTCGTATCTGATGTGGAAATAAAAGAGATTCTGAATAAATTCGTTTAATTTCTTTTTTAGCAGGAATATAGGTAATTATTATCCTGGTATGATATTAGACGTATTACATTATTCTGGTACTAATTATGTTTTATAGTCTATAATCTCTTCTTAAATTGGTGAAATTTAACAATTTAGATATAGGCTCTAGGGTATACGTTATTATAATACCTATAACAAGGGAAATATTCTTTCCTCTTGTATACACAGGGAGCGATACCACATAAAATAATACTTTTAAATCCAACAAATTAAGTATGCTATAAAAAGAATTAATTTACAGCAACTTTGACCTTACATTCTTTCGCTGTTTATAATTTTTTACTAACCTTATTAGCCTACCTATAATTTTTATTATTAAATATTCAGTTTTATGTTCATTATTGGGAACATTGGACATTGTGAAATAACCCTTTTCTGGTGGTTCGGCTATTTTGGTGGGGCGTGCCTCTTATGTAAATTTTGTATTAGGGGAATAAATTCAAAGACAGGTGGTTTTTGAAGCTTGATTATGAATTAACAGATTACACAAATGGCGGTTTAATCTCCATTAACCAATTTGCACAAAAAAATGCTGTACAAATGAGTGCCACAATTTCATGCTAATTCACCATCAAAGCTAAATCATGTACATCTATTAATCTGAGCCATTATACACAATTACCCTAATCCTTACCGCAAAAGCTAAAGGTAAATCCTCTACATCCTCTTACCAACAACCATACTAAACCAGTCTTCTAAGGTCCATCACCTTCATAATACCCCTGAAAGCCTGTAGTTTATAAACTTAATCCTACCTAGCGAGAACATACTCTTGCAGATAAGTTTTATTTTTACCCACATCCATTATGAATTTATACTATAATATACTGATTAGAAATAATAATGCATTGTTAAATACTTCACGTAGTAACTTAAAGAGAAAATAAATATAGCTCGAGTTTGTGAATCCGTAGGAAGGCTTTGGTGGCGGCAAGGCTCTTAATGATGACGATCGCACAATTTTATCGTTAACTAAGTGGCTTGCCAACTCCTCAAATGAATATACTTTGCTAACACCCTGAGAGGTGATATGCCATAGTTACGAAAAAAGTAAAATCTGGTAAGGGGTTTCCATGGTCTTTTGATAGGGGTGCTTGGGAGCCCCAGACAAAGTTCATGTTTAATTTATTAATTTAGTTGATTTTAAAAAGAAATCAGAGATAACCTTCTTTGAAACTAGCAGCTAGCTATTTCAAACTCAATAGAAGAATTTTAATATTTGCCATGTAAGAAAAGATTTAGTTAGTGCGGAATACAAACAAATTTGAATTTTTTTGTTTTAGTTGCTTTGCTGATTAGCATACTTTATGGGTTTTTCTTTTTTATTCTGTTTGGCGGATGGGTTTGGTGACATACATTTACAATGACCCTTAGGGATATGGCATACTACTGATTTTTACCTGCAAACTTAATCCCTATTTTAGAAGCTTGCGTTACGCTCCACCTAGACTATCCTTGATCCTTACACCCCTGATATCTTGCCCCCCTGCTGGACTAAACTAAAGCCATAAAAGGTTGGTGTTAAACAATGCCAGGATAAGGCTACAAAAACTGCCCTTCTGTAGTCATAAACTTTTTAGTAAAACTAAACGGTATTAACTATCCAAAAAATGGTTATTATATTAGCAATGTATATGGGTTAAAAATTGGTTTACGATTAAAAATAAAATAGCTTATATAAACCATGTTTTTTTATCAAATGCCACAATTAACACCTATTTTATGTATGATGAAATGAAAATATGTATTGCTTTTTTGCTGTAATAGTATTAGGTCTAACATACTATCTAAGGATCATACCTTACCAAGGCATAGTTCCGTTTATTCTTAGCATCACGTTGTTTATGTAAAATGTATAATTATAAATATACATTTTATGAGATAAATACATAAGTTACTAGGTTATTTAAATGATTATATATTGAGAGGTAGTAATATATTGTCTTATGTTTTTCTACATTTATTTAACAGAAATAACTAAAGTCCCCTTAAGATCAATTTAAAGTAGACGAATAATTAACAATTTAAATCTTTTAGGGTGGTAACTTACCTTTATTTTTAACAAATATTGGATTTTTACCTTAATAATCGGGGGTTTATAATATTAACTTAAGCTTAGTTGCAAACTAACCATAATAAATTAAGTAAGAAACAATTGATCTAATAGCTCGAAGAAATCTCTGATACGTAACCAATACCCAACATAGTTTTACAAATCAAATAAAAATTCATAGAAATGGACCAAAATTTATTCCCCTTTCATATATACTTTATTGTTATTTATATTAATAAATAATCTTTAATCGGAATGGGGGTGCTTACGTTTTGCATCTACCGTCATTTTTGCCTTTAACCATGTCTGCTCTTAGTTCTAGCAATAGTATCAGGGCAACAATTTACGGTTCTCCCAACAACAGGTTTAAACATCTTTTCGTTCTAGTAGCTCGGCAGGTTGCCTTTTATGTCTTTTTACCTCATTAGTTCTAATTTTGGAAAATCATCAGGTTATCTTCAAGATGGTTGTAATCCTCTATGGTTTAAGATTTCTAGGCAGCTAAACCATAGTAATCAGGAACACTGTTTTGAGTATTTAAGTGGGGTTTTGTTTTATTAACTTATGTTCTTTCAGGTAAGTGATTTTTTTTATTTAGGTTTTGTACCCTTTACTTTTATAAATAGCTATCTGGGTTGTTTATGAATGAGAATGCCTTAATCCAGACTAAGTTTCGAAGTTTACAAGGTTCTTCATAAAAAGACGGACTAGATTAACCTTAAATTAGTACCCTTTCAAACCGAATAAAACAATATCAAATATTTATACATTGCACTATTTTAAATTACCAAACATTTAAATTACTGTTTAATAGTTGCCGCTTTTAGAGTGTTGATAAACAAGATGGCGGATTATATCGGTAAATTAGGCATTTACTGGAAATTCTCCTGATATTTTATAAACTATTTAGTTTCTAAAAAATTTTTTTGTAAAAGAGTTATATTAATATTTATGTTTTATTCCGACGTTTTTCTTTAGAATTTTTATTTAAGATTCCCTTAACATATTACGGATAGGCAGGATATTTTAAAATTATAATATTCTAATATTAGCACATTTATTTTTTATTCTTTCTACACTATTTATTTTTTTAAGATAGGATTTTGGGGTAGGGCATTATTAAAAGTTATTTAAATAAGAACTAAAAATTATGAGAATTTTATTAAGCCTTAATTTTCAAAATTTATTGTAAGAATTTTTAAAAAAGTTAATTTAAACAATTTGATTTTTAATTATAAGATTATTTAGTAGTACTAAGCTCTTATACAGATTCGGCTTGATTAAACTAGGGGCTGTGTATATTTAGTATAGTTATTAATCGATTTATATTATAGTATAAACAATTTTATTTTATAAAAATATTAATTTAAAACGGAGTTGTTAAAAAAGGAAAAAAGTTTTAGGGTTGTAAATTTGGTATAACATTCTCGAATTGAGTTGTAAGATTGAGTTTATTGTCCATTATTACTGCATTACCTAACAGGTATGACAATTTAATTTAATATGGAAACTAATGATACATTAATAAAACGAACCGTCTCATCCTAAGAAACTAGTTGTTTTATTGGTGGTGGGTATGGAAGGTTAAGTAATCCCTGATAAGGGGATTTGAAATAATAATACCTTAATCCTGAGGATAATCCCAATCTAAGGATTGATGAAAATAAATTCTATGTGGAAACGTTAGAGAAAAAAAAGTAAAGCAGGAATACAACGTAGAATACCAATACAAAATATTTTAGATAAAATTTGGGTGACATACTTTTACTGAACAAGAAACAGACTTATATTTTATCAACTTTGAGGATACAAGGGTTACACGCCCTAACCTTCATTAGGTATAATACGTTTAACAGAAATTTTTGGCCGCTGAACAGCGAGAATTTGTAGATGGGGGATTTTTTTTTTCGTAAAAAACTGCTAACACATGTGAAAGATATGTAAAGCTGTTAATGGGTAGCGGGTAAAACTTTAAAAAAATCAAGATTCTTTCGTAGAAAAAAATAAATAACAAATTAACTTATATATAACATCCTTACAAACTAATTACTACTTATCTACAACATTAAAAATTATTTGCTTAATTTTTTTTTTATCGCGTTTGTAAATTTACGCCGGAAGCAGGTTTGCTAAACTAAAGTTCCAATATATTGGTGAGAGTGATGTAAAAAGGTCAAGTAATGGAAAATTTACAAACCTTAATAAAATTTAATGCCTTATAGGAATAACTAAAATTTTTAGAAATTAGCTTGGGGTAGAAAATTAGTGCTTGTACAATCATAGCTGCATGCTGTTGCTGGGATTGTTGCTGCATATTATGCAGCAGGCTACACCGACTTCTATTATGAAGGGCCGCTTTATGAATAGTTTACTTTTTACTCATAGGTAGCTCCAATGAGGTTAAGACCTTAGTATGTGTATAAGGCCGATCAAAAATGAGAATTTTTTATAGTATAGTAGTAAAAATAGAACATTATATAAATTGATTCACTTCCTTATAATTTCAATTCTTAGAAACTTTAGTGATGTAATTACATTCATGTTATCATAAAAGAAATTTTTTTGATGAATGAAATTACATCAAAAAATAATGTTGAGTTTGTCATGGCTCTGGATTGAATGCTGTTCAAGTGTTGGAACACATGCTAATCGTACGTTTGACTTATAACTTAAGTAGCTCAACATTCTAAAGTTATTAATTAAAAAAGTGGTTGTACAGTGAGATAAAAGAGTAATAAATTTGGGCCGCCTTAAATGAGAAGTAATACATTCCATAAATAAAAAAGGGGGTACAGTTCCTGACTTTAAAGGATGGAAAATTCTTCGGGTTAGGTAGTAAGTTTAAGGTGATGACTTATCTAGCCAACAACTCTCCGTAGTTCGGAATCTGTAAGGTTGATCGCCCAATTGGGTCTAATAAGAAACCCCAAATGCCAAAATGTAGACAGCAAGTGAGGATTTTTGGTTCAATGCCTAACGGCTGAACATGGAACTTGGAGGATGGCAAGTCCTATTTTGTCAGGTCCTAAAAATGAGTGTTATAGGATTATATTAAAATTTATAAAGCTTTTGTTTTAGAAGTATTTGATAATACCAAGTAAATGCATATTGTGTCATGATTAATTAACGTGCCCCAGCAGCTCGCGGGGTAATCGTAAGAGACGTAGTTTATCATCTTAATTGGGTATTTACTAAGGGGTCCTAGACGGTCAATTAATACTTATATATGTTAAGGTACTGTTGACTTAGAGTTTTTTATTATTGAGAGGGGGACTTTAGGAGAGAGATTCGAAATCTTTAAAATCAAGGACTCGGTAAAGGCCGAAGGGCACCCGCCTTTAGGTTAAAAATGCGTTGAGGGGATACGAAAGGCAACGAGAGAACAACAGTATAGATACCCCAAGTAGTCTTTTGCAGTGAATAGATGGACAGGGCCTAGATTAGATATCATTTTAATAATTAGTTTTCGTCAGTAAACAATTATATTGAGAGATATTCTTGGTCTGATAAAATGAAAGTGTTAAGCAGTTCCCACCTCCAAGGAGTACTGTGGGAACGCAGAGCTGAAATCATAGACCGGTTTCTGACAACAGTAGTGGAAGTATGTTATTTAATTCGAGTACATATCTCGAACACATAACCTTTACCACAGAGTTTGTATAATAATAATACAAAGGTTCACGGCTGTTCATGTTAATGGTTGTTGAAACTATGGTTTCCATGTAATTAACGAAATCCCTTGGCTTTATTTTTTTGGATTGCGTGGGCTTTAGATATAAAAAATATTTTAACAGAGTAGAATTCGGCTACTACGAATTAAAGGCATTAGGATCCCTGGGATTATATGAATAGAAAAAAGTGGGGACAAAGACAAGTCATATGGGCCTTTTATAATTGTTGGCTAATATAGACGTGCACATAATTTCCTGTTCTTGAGGGCTGTGTCTGTCCAAGTACGCGGGAATAAACTAAACCCAATTCCGGGGACACTTTTAAAAAGTCTATCTGGACAACCCATAAAACGAAAATATTTGAAGTGCTGGAAAGTAATTACTAAGGGGAAGTGTAATAAGTCGAGATGGTGATCGGAAAGAGAAAAGGTTAATGCGCGGTCTAAAGCAATTACCGAGTGAATGTCCCGCAAGCCATAAACCAACTTGTAATTGTGAAAAAGAGCAACGAGTAAACGGTGATTGATACATAATAAGTTTTTTAGTATTAGAGGGTGTACTCTTAATGGGTTTCGAAAGGAAACATTATCAAAATCTAAGCCTTTCCAAAAATAGAGTCCTTAGTAAATTTAAAAGCTGCCAGATTATATTCAACTATTGCGCGTAGATCTAGTTTAGAAAATGCTAACCTAAAACACACCTGGTTATAAACGGGTTTGTTTGATGGCAGGGCGATCTTTTTCCATTTGTTGGAAAACAAAGTCTAGATATTTCTCATTTGGAAGCTAAGATTAAGGTATTAAGTATATACACAAAGGTAAGGATTTAGATTCTTTAAGTGTTATTCAAACGAATATTTTAAAGGTAAGGGTACTTAGTAAGAGCAGACGTGAAAAGATAGTCTTCAATTATGTTATAACTATCTATAGATCAAAAATTGACTTTAGTTATCCACAATTCATAACTAATTCACTGAACTAGTAAAAAATAGCGGGACTAACCTTTTTATTAGGGGAAAGCCGTTTGTTTAATCAGAAATAAAAAGAACCATTATTACAAATAAGAAGATTGCATGGAAATGTATCAATTAAAGCTCTATGAATAAAGTTATCTGATGTAAATTTAAGGAGCTTACCCGAACCATAATTTGAGTAACTAGACCTTAGTGTCAGACTTACTATCATACCTAGACTCACAATGCGAATTGCCTGGGTTAAACTGGGTGAAGGTTTTTTTAGGTTTAGAAAGTGTTAGCAAAAAAGCTCCTTGCGTCCAGATGCGGATTTGGGAGACAAATATAATATCCAATACTCACAAAATAATAAAGGTGAAGCTTTAATGGAGCTGTATACTTGCCTATTCTTCGGGTTTGGTTATATTAGTTGAAGGGGTGGTACTAAATTTGTGTAATTTTGTAAGAAAAATTCTTTATTTAATAGATATAATTATACATTATTTATAATCATTAAGGTAGGTCGGTGTAAAAATTACTAAGGATATACTTAGATTGATGTAAAGCCAGCTGAAATCGTTAAACTTAATGGTGTTCAATTTATCTCCTTCGGGTTAGAAGCAACTTAGAAATGACTGATATGCGGAATCAAATCGTAAAAGCGTATTATATCAGGTTGTGCTAAATTAAATAATTAACATATATCATAGTTAATTTGCATCAGCCATGGGAAGACAAAGAGGATGCCAAAAATGTGAAATTTAAGCAATCTCAAAATATAGGATAAAAATTTTTAAGGATTTGTAGTGTCTTGAAATTCGACTACATTGAATCAATTAATTACTGTAATCGTGAATATCTACCAAATGTCCACGGTGGGTAATGACCCCTCGGAATGAGACTAACCACTCGTCAAACAGCTGAAAAGAGCTTATTATGGCCATGAAGTTTGCTTCTTGTAAATTAGAAATAAAAACATGAACGGTTTGTAGTAATATAGGTACTTTATGAACAGCACCAAAGCTGTCTCATATTGGGAAATCCTTCGTATGCGAGGTCTAAATTAGTTTTAGTCGAAAAGCGTTTTCGTTATAAAAGTGTAGTGCTCAGCGGGATTTAAATGTAACATAAAGCCCTATGATTTAATTTTGTTCTCTTAATAAAATGAACGTGGGTTTCCTTTATCGGTAAGAGGGTTGAGCTGTAACTCGAATAGCTATGACTTTTGAAGACGTCCGAATCTCTTGTCTCACTAACATTGGTGCATAGTGATTAACCTCGAAATTTAGTAACTTAAACTTGCGGTAAGGGGTTATTCCCGTGAGGCGATAATAGTATTCGGTCCGACTCCCGTCTAATTTCAAAAATAATATATAATAATGGAGGATTGAGTTTTTGGTCATAAAAGTACTTAAAAAGTTCCCCATAATAAGTTTTCCTTAAGGTTTCCTTTATGACTCCTATTCTGATTCCTTTGTTTTAGAGATACTAAATTATAACTTATGTGAGGCAAGCGTCTTAAAAATCCTCAAGCAACTCAGGTCCTGGCGGTATGGAGCACGGCTATTTTCAATATAATAATTAAAATAGCCCCTCTTAGGTAGCTGGGCACCGCCTCTACCTTTTATAAGCCTTTGGAGGCACAGCGTAAATAGGATAAGGATTCGCTTTGATTCAAAGATCTGCAAAGCTGGCCCTGTCTGGGGGTGGGGAACTAAGGGGAAAAAGAGCAAACACAACCCCGCCAATAAATAGAAGTAACTTTTGAATATAGCGTTTTTTGAATTTGTTTATAGCTAAGTAATAACAAAGGCCTTATAGGATTGAGCCAAGCCAATATAAATTTTTTTTTACGTTGAACCGGCATATCCATAACTTTGGGATCAATATAAGCAGGTCAAAAAGCCTTATATAATAAGTGTACGGGCTTTGCGTTATTGGCGCTTCGCACAAGACTAATCTGTTAACGACGATAAAGGTTGCGTTACTAGGTAAGGAAAACCCAATTTGCTAAATGGTATCTTTTTTAGATCTTAATGGTGTTCGACTCACT
>JACYFI010001505.1:0-14244 GCA_020975735.1 Ophiocordyceps xuefengensis | reverse complement strand
AAATTGTTTTCTTTTTGCCATAAAGAGAATATTTCTTTGCAGGATTTTTTTCTTAGCTACAGCCACTTTAAAGGCTAGGAAATAAAGCTGGCGACAAAATTTGAATAATAAACAAAATTTTCATCTACTTTTGTGTTTTTTGTCTATCAACCTGACTCCCTGCGTAGCATACCAGGGGTCTTTGTAAAGGTGCTTTAACAAAATTATGTAAAGTCGCGCAAGCACGCAGGCTGCGGAAGCGCGAGTCACGGCCTGTTATTTTTAATATATTAGAGAAAATTACCAGTAGACTCTGGATATAGTAATTAACTCTGCCTAATATGTTCCAAGCTTCGCATTACAATAGAATATATACAGTAATCCTCCTATGTGTCTTGTATGGTAGTGTTTTTTACCAAACAGGCCTAATTAAAACAATATAATAGCGCTAAAAAGTATTCCCTTGATTGTTAACTATCCAATAACCTAATTCACTTTTGGCAATCGCAGGCTATAAAACCTCTAAAACATTTCAAGAAAAATCCAGAGTGATGTTAAATTATCAATTATTAAGTTTGCGCAGGGCCGACAATAATTTGTGTACATATTTAGGCTGCAAAGTAGGCTCTAAATAATATACTAATGTTCACTTTGGAGCTTCTTATTTTATGAATTAAGGGGAGCATGATACTTAACAGGACTTGCCGGATAAGATCTTTATTATTGTGTAGGGAGCAGTTTTTTTACCCCGGATTAAATTATAACTGTCGAGTACGCGGCTATAGGTCTTGCACCTATATACCCCGGGACAATGAGCCGGATAGGTTAACTGTTACATTCCAACGAACAGTATGGACTAAGTACAGGATTCGAACCCGGCGGTGGTAGCATGAAACAATGTTCCGTAACAGCTTGACCCCTACTAATTTTTTTTATTTTAATGAGGCAACAGAAAGTAGGAGCATCCGAATTTCTCCTTTCTATTCTTGCTGGCCTCTTTTAAATACTATTTCCCTTTATCTTATATTTGTTTGAGTATGGACTTTTTAATAAGATGCAAGCTCACTAGTGTGTTTGTACTTTAATTTGTTATTGCTTAGCTGTCTTAGGTTTGATTTGTTGTTTCTATGATTTTGCTCTTTATTCTGCAAGATCGGGTTCGAACTAAGCAGACTTAGCGCCTTCGAAATAAGCGGAAAAATTATACAAACCATAACCTTAACTGTCTTAGGGATCCGGGAGCACATAAAAATCGGCGGGTAGCCTTAAGCCCTGCTAACAACCCAAAATTTGGTAGGCATCGTTTTCTTCAAAAGGTGAAACATGCATTATTGTGGACCTGCAACCTACTCTTCTTCAGATAGTCGCATCTGTCATGGCCCTGAATAAAGCGTAAACAGGGTCAAATAAACTGGAATGTATCCTTTGCGAAAACAATAAAAGTGAAGCTTTCCGGTGATTATCAACCAAGAAAAAATATAGCTAAAGATTAAACGCAAACCTTTGGATAAAGTTACAATTAAAGATTGCTGAATTATAAATATATGTTCCCCCGGCGTCAAGTATGCACTTGCTTCCACTGATTACAAACACTTATTAACATTATTACTATATATGCTAATCCAGCAATAGATAATTTATAAATAGTCGGAATTATTTAAATTAGTACTTATTTTTTAAAATCTCAAGATTTCGTAGGATAAAGCTGATAATTCGGTAATAGATTAATTCGTATATTTAGAAATCTTAAGATAATTTCGTGCCTAATATGCGGTTCACACTCTTTTCTTCTTATACTAAACTTAAGCGGTGCTGATCCCGTGGACTAAGTGCTATACATGTCTACGTAAAAGAATCACTTTGTATATAATAACAGAAGATATGTACATAAAAAAGCCACTATAATTATTTTTAAAATATTTTAGGCACATAAAATAAAGGTAACCAATTAGTTGGTAAACCATATTTTAACCTTATGAGTAAAACTCTTCCTTGTTCCCTTCGTGACAAAACTTTAGTTCTATTTATTCTAAACTATCCCTCTAGGGAAGTATAGAACCATACTTCTCAAACGCCTATTTACCCAGCCTCAATGTAACTTTTTATCCGACGAATCAGTCGACCCTACATTAGGTTTCATTCCGACCAATGAGGCTAAGTATAGCCGTACCATTCGAGGTGACCAAACCGCCGCCCCTCTTTTTGTACAATCTTGCGCAAAAATTAGCCTGTCTCTATATGTTATCACATATTAATTCTATTTCCATTTTCTTTCAAAATGGTTCAAGACAATGTCTTCTTTTTATTCTCATATTTTAAAATTTCTTTTAATAGTATACTACTATTAGCACCACTGTTCTTAATCCCGTATACTATTATTGATATAATAATTAAATCTAGGTAAATTTCTCCCCTCTATTCCCATGGGCCTAACCTCTAACGAAGGTATGGCTCCCACTAATTTTTATTTAATAGCGGCGCGCCCTCTTAGTACTCCTGATTCAGTTAATACCTTTTTTTATTCTCAATTAATTTCCAGGAACTTTACATCAAATCTCCGAATTCTGTGATTTTATGAACCTATTTATCTTATTGCGTTTTAAAAACACGGAAAGAACTTTTCTCATAATGTCCGAAAATTTTGTAAAACAAATTTTCTACGCATGGAAAAAATTTCGGAACTTTATTTTTTTGCCTTAAGGTATCCACAAATTAATAGTAAGATACTAACCTATCCATATAGAGCCTATCTGCGACTGTGACAAGTAATCGAAAGATAGTTGCACCTTGTATACTAGTTTAAAATTTAGAATTCTTAAATTACTCTTGCATTTTTTCTAGCCAATGCTTCGCAAGGGCGCTAAGAAAAATAAAGTCACAAAAAAAACACGCGAAGAAGTAAAGCCAGGTAATCAACCTTGGAATCGGTATTTTTTATTATTATTAGGCGGTCTTCCTCCGAAAGTTTATTTCAGGGAACGAGCCTCCGTGTTCGTTTAAGTTAGGACTGTAATTTAACTTTCTGGCCTAATTACTTACTAAATTATTCTTTACCCTTAACGTTAAATGTTCTTATTATTCATTATATGATAAGCTTTAGCTTCGCACAAAAAGATTTATAGAGCACCTAATGTTTTGGTGCGGTGCCTCTAATAATAGGTATTTATCGAAATGGATCTATTTACTACCCCTAAATGCTAAAAACGTGTGATTTTTCCAAACCCTGCGAGCATTATCAGTTAATCGATTACCAGAACTCCCTAATTTTCCTTGTTTTATTTTATTGTTTTCTAACTACAACTTTATCCTTTTTATGTGTGCCAGCTGCCGCAGAGCGCGCAAGCGAAGTGATTTGACAAAAGAGTAAATCCAGTAAAAAAGTTTTAATTCTTTTTGCTTATGACAAGCATTCCAAACGGATGCACTAAAACCAGTAATAGTGTTCAAAGATCAAGTTTTGGAACCTGTAGGTTATTGTGAAGGAAGCCATTATACTATAAGATTTACCCGCACCTGAAAATCCAAACCTTCTTACAAGAAACGCGTCAAATACGTCGGTTTTGAAGTTATATCCTGAGTACGGATCCATTTGAATTAGAATTTCCTCTAAAAAAAATTGAACCTTAAACCTTTGAATGATGAATCTAACCATCCTTCAATCCCTTCCTTGTTCATTTAATGAATATACGAGAGACGATCTGCTCTATAAGTTTAGTAAAATCTACGTTAAATTTCTAATTCTATACTCTCCATATTTTTATAACCTATTAGAAATTATAATAATTGTTTTATGCAGTAGCTTCAGTAATGAGAACAAATCACCTAGATAACTTGTCGTGGGTCCCCAGCTATATTGTTAACTTTGGTCAGATATAAGCAAGCGCCAGACAAAAAAACTTATTCTGAACAGCCACGCCCCAATCCTTTATTCTTTATCCATGGAATGAAGGTATGTATAACACAGGAGCCAGCAAGGCTATTATTTAAAAAAATTGAAATTAATTTTAAAGTAATTTTAATTGTGCGAGGGCACCCTTAAAAAATAAATTAATTGCGCTTTGAGGTTTGAGATTGTAGGTCTCTATCACTGCTGCTGTCGCTGACACCTTATGCTTAAGCGTCTAGTCTATTTTATGTATAACAGTTAAATAAGCTCCAGTTTAATAAGCTAAACAGTATTTCTCACAATGAAAATTTTTTTTTCTTTTTTAATTTTAAAGCTAAAAACCATTAGTAGAGAAAAGATTGTATATAATGCAATAAGATTTCGAAATTTTATTATTCAATTATATTCTATTTTTTTTTCTTATTGATTTTTATTTTAAGTTATTTTAACTAACAGGGGTAAAAAAATGTTTTAGTTATTAAAATGTGATACTTATTTAAAGCAGAAATGCATTAAGTCATATTTTCCTTATCATTTCAATATCGTATTTTCCAGTATTTACTATGGCTCAATCTTCAATATTTTTTTTTCAAATTAATATTATGAAACATTTATAAAATTGATTAAATATTTTAATTTTATAATTTTTAGAAAAGCATTTTCTTTAAGGAATTGACGAGTCAATGGTACGAAAAAGTGAGATTTCAAATAGAGATATTTGCTTGTTTTAACACTAAAATTAGGAATATTTTGCTATATTCTAACATGCTGCTTCCACAGGCCTGAAGGCTTTATTATTCTATGCAGAGTAACTATTTTTTATATAAATAAATAAAAAAACGTTTATATTAAATTTTGATTAAATCCTTTTTTATTTTCTTGTTTTTAAATAATTTTTTTTTTTTAATATAGGCTTGTTCTCTATTATAAATGTTATAAAGTAAATTATTGCTTTTTTTGTTTTAGTATTTTTTCAATTTCCGCGGTACTCTCTTATATTCTTTTTAAAGATTTGTTGTCTTCTTTTAAGTAGTATAGAAATTTTTGAGCCACGAATCTTATGCCGAAAATTTGAAAATATAAAATTTAAAATAACTTTCTTAATTATTTTATTACTTATTTATATTATTTAACAGGATATTTTTTAAATATTTTTTATTATAACATAAATAAATGTTTTTCCATTTCTTTAGAAAAACGAAAATGTAATATGTGTAATTTTCCGTATCTCCCCCGTTTTTTGTCTTAAGCAAATTGTTCCTTTAGAATTATTATTCCCAGTTTATTGTTACAACTTTTTTCATGATTGTTTTATTGGTGGTTGCGCAGCTCTCCTTTATTCATACAGCATATCCCCTATAAGGAAGCTTTACCAGCTTAATCTTTGAACCGATCCTGGGGATTGGGTATATGGGAAGACCCGAGCACAAAGGAAAAGCATAAATTTATTTTACTTTTTTCTTTAAAAATAATTATAATTAAATGTTGCGGTAGTATAAAAGGATTATTGTTATTTACATAAATACTCACCCTTATAGCTCGTTGACGTTTTTTATTTAAATATTTGATTTAAAAAATAAATTCGGCTTTCAAGTTTATAATTTTTGGTAAATTCTTGGAATTACCCGATTATGTTATTCGAAAATATTTTATTATCTTCGTTTTATAAGGCCGTAGCTTCGGCTTTAACACTAAGGAAAAATAAATTAATAAAGCCAAAGATGTTTTAGCATTAATTTTTCTGTTCATGCCATACTTACTAATATTGCGGCCGGAGCCATCGTGCTTATTAACAACATGTGTCACCATATCCCATTACCACCCCTAGCTTACGTAGCAAAGGGGATCACGGTTTTACAGAAATAAGTTATCGTAGGTTGTTGTAGGGCTAGGCGGATTTAATAAAAAATAACCAGAAAGCCCTAACACCTAAAAGCAGCCAGACAAAAATACTATAAAATAAAGATTTAAAGGACAAAACACCCTACGTAGTTTTCCCAAAATATATCCAAGTATTATCCTTATAGCATCCTTTGATCCAGTGCCCTGCTGTACGCAACGACTGATTTGTAGATTAAAATAACAGTAAGGCACATAAGATTTTTGCCCGGTTGAGTGTTATTTAATATTTAAAACATAACTTTCCTATTTTCGCACCGAGCTTGCTGGTGTACCCAAAACAGTTAAAAAAAAAATACTCTAAAATATTTAGAAAACTCATAAGCTTTTATTCTAGAAGCGCAGCCTGAAAACTTTACATAATATTCCTTTCATTCACTATAATTTCTACCATGGTTAAAAATCCCTAACCTAAATTAAAACTATTAACGATAATTTACGTGTAATAATTTGGAGGTCTGCAACTAATGTTACCTAAGGAAAAAAAAGCATGCCATGCCCCAGCAAATAATGATAATTATGATGATTAAATAGTTTAAAGACGTACCCCAAAATAGCAACAAAAAATATAAAAATTATTAGACACTAACCTGTTTACTCCTTTTACTGGTCTGTGCCCACCATAAAACCTGTCTCCTAGCGAAAGGTTCCTTACAAAGGTCACGTTTATATAAAAAAAATAGTAACTGATTATGGTATGATTAACTTATTATAAATTTATATTGTTCTATAATTAGTCTTTTTGTTTTTTTTTCATAGAAACACTTAGTCGCTTAAACGCACCGGAAGCCAAAAAAGGCCAGTCAAAAGGCCCGATTAATCCCATGACTTCTTATATCCTAAACCAAATTCCTTTCATAGTGAAAAGGATAATAAAGGATCCGAATAGTCATCACTGTCAATTACCTTAATAAAACTCTTAAAATTCTCGAACATAACCTCTATAACTCTAGGACATTAAAAGCTGCATAGGCGTCTTATTCGTTAACTACGAGTAAGCCATCGGGTACTGCACAGCTAATTCAAAATTTTACTGAGTCAATCAATAGAGATACGCTGTTTTAACGGTCTACACCTTCATGCTAGTACCGCATTAACGGCCAAGGGCATTCGCTACCCTTTAGTGACCCTCCGTTTAAGGCCCCTCTTACCGGGGGGTTTCCCGTCCGACCTCAATAATAAGTATATTTAATTAATCTGGTTAACCCAAAGCCGGCAACCGGGGCAGATTTACAACTTTTACTTTATGATTTTTATCTTTCTGAAAGTAGCTGTGTTTAATAAAACAAAGTCGTACAATCATTTTATGCTTCTTCCTTTATTACGTTATATTAATCAAAGAAATTAAGCCCTCCTTATTCGAATTAAGGTATACTAAATTTCGCCGAGTTTCCTTTCAGCGTGCCACAAATTTATTATCCTGTTGAAGGGATTAGGGGCTAATGGGTGGTTACCCTAAATTTTAAATTAAAAAAATATAATACGTTTACGAATTCATTTTCCGGGTTAATAGAACGGACTTTGCCTAAACCATCCTATTTAAGATGACTTTAGGATTCATGAATTCGGGGCTATTTTTAACGTGCGAGCCTTTCATTAAAGGTCATTTTCTTGCTCCCTGTAAAAGGATAAGGTTCGGAAAAAGGGTGAAAACTATTTTATATCTCGCTAAGCTTTAGTAGATCATAAAATTAGAACTTTTACCTGTCGAGATTGATTTATGTTAAACTTACCTGCATAGAATACATTTGGTAAAGAGCTTTGTAATATAGCCAAGTAATTGTCTTTTACCGCGTGTGATTTTTAACACTTGTTTTTACTCCCATTCACCTATATCATTGCATCTTTTCTCTTTTTATACTATAATTACAAATAAAACATTCTTTCGCCTTTCCTACAAACCTACTTACCTCAGGAAGAGAATTGTAATAGCAAAATCTCTTTTTTTACGGTTTTGAACCCCGTTCTGATTTTAAGGAGAATAAAGAGGCATTGTGCCTTTAGGCATAGCTTACCGAAATTCATAGAAGCTTTTATATTAACAATTTAGCTAATCCTTCTGTGTAGATGCTGCTTATTTCATCATTAACTTTCAGACTTTTAAAGGCAACTGAAAAACTACACCACCCTTCTCTGTAATTAAAGAATTAAGCTTCTAAGTTAAAAAAGTATTCTCTAAGTCTTTATGAGAAGAGCTTTCACAAACGCTACTGCGTCATTCACCTCGCCGTAGCACTCTGCCTACCTCTAAATACATTTCCTTATCTGTCTAAAAAAGCAATGTCTTAATTGTTTTTATGTAGACGAATTTAAAACCAGTCTTTCACCGCTTATACCTAATTTTGTAGTTGAATTTTTATGATGAAGATATTGGAAGGCATCTCTTTCTGTGGTTTTTTTATAAAAACACATAAGGATAAATCCCGATTAATATAATATAGGGAATCAGATTGTTACTATGTAGGACTTTATCATAATTAAAAACGAGTATAAACCCAGGATTGGTGACAATGATATTTCTAAATTGCCCTTTAAAGTATCATTATCTAATTTTCGGTATTACAATTATTCAAATTCCAAAGTTTTTCTCCTGCGGGGCACCAGAGTAACACTCTCAAATATTTAATATATTGGAAACAACCCATTTCACCGTTGCTCCCTTTAAGCAAGTATTTTTCACGTACCTTCTAGATTTAGTCCCGCGATTGACCTTCCTATTTACTTAGAATCATCCCTAACTTGTTACCATAACAATCCAGTGGATAGCTGTCCGCTCGACGGGGTTTCGGTCAATAAGTTTGGTATTAGGAGCTTAGGGTGTCCCCAGAAGTTTCGGGTTCTTTATTTAACAATGTCGGGGGCCAATCGCCAATATTACATGATTTGTTAGCTAATTTACGCCTTCGTAATTTCCTACTAGCTTACTTTTTTTCGGATTAAGGTACGGTTTTTTTATTGTTTCCCTAGTTTGAACCAAATACGATTTTGTTTATATAGATAACAAATATTTTACTATTTGTTCCGACATTTTGAATACTAAAAAATTTGTCCGCTTAGTAAAAGAAAAGATTTTCTCATCGTAAATCGTTTAGATATACAAACTTAAGAAGGCCGTTACTTCATTAATATCTTCTCCATAAGCTATAGCCGGAAAATTTTCTTTAGTTACTCATGTTCTACCATTCTCATTGAGGTAAATTTATTAATAATTCTATCTTAAAAAAATAAAATCATTATTTTAACTCAACTTCTGCTACCCCAAACGCCCTATCTTACCTAACATTCTAAGTATATTTTAAAACAATTAACCTAGGCATTATTTAATTGTTAAATACGAATTTAACCTGATATTTAAAGACTGAGCTCTAATAAAAATAACTTTCTAGTCGTTGACCAGGCTACACAGCGAGCCAAAGTCTGTTATTAAAATTTTATAGAACATTCTATTAACTATTAAATACTAGAACTGGTGAGCCATGCAATACTATTACTAACTAAACTGTTGGGTTTTATACTATATAAAGAACATAATATATTATAAATGTAATTACTTAACTTTATACACCAAATTACTATTGTAACTTGTCAGTATTAATTACTAAACTGGTTGAAGGCATTTAACATCTAGTGTAAATTTAAATGTTATTAAATTAAGAACTTTTCCCATAAATGGGTTTTCTTAAATAAAATTGAAATACACGAAAATCATTTATTTACAGGACTATGACAGTGGTCATAGTTCTTTCACCACCAATTCCGCCCTCTATGATTGTAACTTGTTGTCTTTAGGTATACCTTTATCTGAAATACGTTTCAGTCACAAGGTTTCGGTAATATTAATCCGTTAAAATTTTCGAATAAGCCTCTAATACTAACAAGCGGCTTCTGTTACGGAGTCATAAAATTATGATTGCTTATAAGTCCTAATCCCTTGTCGACTTTTATCTAAAACCTTCTTAATTTCCACATTTAACTAATAAATTTAGCGAACCTTTAACCTCCTTGTTCTGGGCCGTTTCCCTTTTATGAATAGACCGGATATCCTGTTATACACAAGAATTTTTATCCCTAAATAAGACATTAAATATTTGTGTATATCCATCTAGAAACTGGTTCTTTACGGGCTTAAACTTCGTAAACTCCCCCGAGAATATAAAAAAAATATTATATAATTTAAGAGATAATAAAATGTTTTAATCCTAACTTCAATACGATAGAGGTTTTCTTAAACTATACCCCTCTATTTTACCAGCTTCGTCTTTTAATTACCTAAAATATCACCACTTAGTTAAATAGGAAAAAATCATAATGCCTCGGTTAGTCATCAATATTAAAGTCTACTGGATTTTTACCATATCACGCTCTGCAGTTTACTGCAATATTCTGTTAAAGCCTTTCGGCGGATAAAGGATTGTTTTTTTCCTAATTAGGTTTTATGGTGCTAAAGTAATTTTAACTTTAACTTCCTGCATCTAACTTCGCTTTTAACCTAAGGTACTGATGATAATACCTTTTATGCTTTTCTTCCAAGATAGATTTTTTATTTAAAACTTAACTATGTTTTTCATCACCTATGTTAGGAGGCGAAGACTACCCTAATTAAAGAAATTAAGCGTTTTTTTCAAAAAATTATATTAGGATTCAAACAATATACAAATAATGCTGTTTCTCTGTTAAATAAGGCTCTTCAGCCCGGCCTACATATATCTAATTTTGTTAAAGTAACATTACGGTTAGGCCATTTTTTAATAAACAGCCATGAATAGGCTAGGGGTTTCCTTTTTTAGAGCGAGCGCCCACCTCCTTATAAACCACACATACCCTTTTTGCTAATTTTAACCACTACTTACAAACTATTACCATTGACGTTATGTCATTTCAGTTACAGATACCGTGATCTTTATTTTTGTTGATCAATATTTTGAATTTTTTCTTGCTGGCTGGCTTTCTCAGCAGGCTGATCAAAATTGATTCTATAAATTTTATGAGGTATATTGAAGATGTCTGAAGTTGTTAATATATTTCTCATAATTTTTTGGTCTTTGTTAAATACCGTAATTTATATTTAATCGTAAACTTTATTTATGAGAGAGAGATTAATTAATTATTTTTAGGTTTCCAATTGCATTCTTACGAAATGAGGCCCCTGACCTATCTTAAGCAATAAATTATATATATAAATTATAAGCTAACCAAACATTAGTCGATGACTGCACACCTAAAGGTGGCTTGGCTCGATAGCCAATATGTTATATCAATCATGATTTTACCTCTACCCCGAGTCATTACCTGAGACATAAGATGTATCACTAGACTCTTACTTGATAATGATAATTGGCTTTTTTTGGCTCCGATTGTGGTTACCTGCAGAAGGTTCACTCTACAAAAAAAGGGTGTATTCACCTTAAGATCATTCTTGTTTGAATAACTCAAGATATATCTTTGCAATCCGAGTTCACATACTCATGAAAAAATCTTTCAGTGATCCTCCTCAAATTGTACCAAAATAAAACGTTTACACTCTTTGTCTTAGGAGGATTAAAAATTTTGTACCTGCTAAGGCTATTTTACTTAATTGCCTATATTATTAGGTTTTCGCAGAAACAAATCTACTTTCTTTTACGCGAAATTTCTTATGATTGTATATAGACCATATGTTAATAGCCCAAAAGGCTTCTGGTAAGCCTGAGTCCTTCTCCCTAAATAAATAATTATACCTATTATACTTTATTATCCGGTTAGCAAGAATAATACTTACTCTGCTTAATATGAGAAATTGTATCTCTTAAATCTTCCATTGTTAAACTTTAGTAACTGCGGTCTAGTAACACCTATGTGTTTAGCTGCGGGTTGGTTAATTTTCAAAGTAACTTGTTTACTTAGTCTTAGTTAATTATAAAACATGACCCTTTACACCACCCTATAGGCTTTATAGGCTGAGTTTAGCTGTCTGTTGCTCTGTGTTTTTTCTGGAAGGTTTTATACTTTTTCCCATAGTAGATATTTATCTCTAATTACTTGTGGGTAAATATTCTTCCTGTTGCTGCAATAGCAATAATTTTGATTGCTAGCTTTCCGTCGGTTAAGTATAGCGGTCCTTCTCTACAAATACTTTTAAAAGTTTCTTCTTGGTATGTTTATAGGCCTAGTAAAAGAATTTTGCCTTTTTCTAGCCACGATTACTAAATTGTGGTTTAAAAAAGTTCTAGAAAGTATTGTTCTTCTTGTTTTATAACTTCGTTTTTTAACGTAATAGTATTCTCAATATCAATAAAAGAAAGCTTATATATCCTATATTTTAAAAGAGGCGAGCTTTGAGCAGTTGAAGAGGTGTTAAATAAAGTGGTTTAAATGCTTAAACACCTATTAATAATTTATAAAATCCTATCAGTTAAATGTATAGAGCTACCAATATGCCCGTTCCGGAGGGATTTGTAAATAGTTTATTATAAGTATATTATAATCCAGCAATTATACACACCATATTTCTTCCCCGGAGGGATAGGGCGAGCCCCATCATTTAATAGTTGAATTATTTATCACAGATACTTTTTTATATGACGATTAATGGGTGCATACCCTGAGTGTAATATCTTCTATTTCCTATTCGATTGAGCTTGCAACCTATAAATTTTGCTGTATCATTTTAGAATTACTTAAATCTACTTTTTATTTAAAAGCCCTATTAGTGGCTAATAATAAAATGTGTGAACCAAAAGTTACATCCCTTCGTCATGGCTGCATTATTTCTATTTATCAGTTCCAGGGGAGATTAAAAATAAGAATGCAAAGCAAAGTTTTTTATAATTTAATGTACTATTTATCTTCTCTTATAAAACCTGAATACATACGAACCTATTGAAGCTTAATTCGTTATTTATTTGTTATTCCTGTATGCCTTTCGGAATAAGGGTCTGAACCTATTACTTGAACGCCTATAAAATTATTTGAATTTTAGTCTTGAGCGTAAAGCTAGCTCCATTAACAATTTATCCAAGCCCAACCAACGATTTATCCGATGAATGACACCTTAATAGTGTTTGGGTGCGGATCGCCCGTTAACTTCGTATCATCAATCAATGTTGTAGCTTACCACCGAGTCATTACCTTGCCAAACAAATATGTTACCATTTTTGCTTGTCTGATGGCTTTAGGTTTTCCCGCTCAATTTGAGGTTTTATTTGCACGAAATGTTCATTCTCATTACGGCATTTAAATGCTATACACTTCTTTTATTCCTATTCCAGCTATCACAGGCAGTGTTGTTCTTTTCACTACACCTACCAAGCTAGGATTACCATCGGAGATTTCATGCTAAATCTACCCGTTCGGATGTTTTTAATAAATTCCTGACCTATGGCTAAAAATCATCGTGTTTCGGAGTCAACACTTTGATCACTGGTTCTTATATTTTACACGACCGGTTTAACTACGGCATAGCAACGTCCATCTAACGTTAAACCTGGTGAGCCCAATTATGCCAAAAATAAGGTACAGTTTCGTTTTAATCGGAAATGTTATAAAACTACTATTTTTCTTTAGTTTCTCTATGATACCATTTTCACCCTGTCGCTCATGTTATCAACTATCTTAGCGCTTTGAGAAGGTTCCCATGTATTTAAACCATGTTTTTGTTACCGGTTCTACCCTTATAGGCTAACTTCTATTTTCACTTCAAGGTTATTCATAGAATCTTTTTTGTTTATCTTTCCCTGAATGGCTACCTTAAGACTATTTCAATTCACTTCGTGTGGAGATTTAGAGTTTCTCTTAGAGCTTTGATTTAACTTATAGGAAGTTAACCCCCAATATTCTTGCTTTGCCCACAGTTTACTTTTGCAGACGATTTAAAAACCAAAAATTAAGCAAACAATCATAGAGAGTTGAGCACTTCCCTAATTTCTTAAGAAGAAAATTTGTTTGCATGCTCGGGAGTCCCCGCAGAAGACAATTTTTCAAATTAATATTATAGTAAAATTAATAACGTTAAACTAATCTTAAGAAACTTCAAAAATAAAAGAGCTTTAGATAAAGAAAAGTAAGGTTATTAACGCCAGGTTTTCAACAGCCCCTTTCACCAGAGCGAGTTAAAAATATTGGGTTTTCATTGCCCTATGGATATAGAATATAATTTCTACTATTTGGTACATGGCCTAATTCAAATTTAATTAGTTTCCTTTTATAACCTTATAATAATTTCAAGGAAACTTATCATATCTTCTTGCTATTTTAAACTGTATTTTCTACTTGTTACTAAAGTAAGTATTGATATTTCAGGGGTTAACTGGAAATCGAACAACAGGAAAACCTTCTCGCAGGAAAGGCCTTCTAACCATCAGCCAGATAAACCCATTGGTGGAACGTGACATCGTAATGTGTTAGGCATAAAGACCACTATAATACTATAAAATCTAACTAAAACTTCAAAGTAATATATTATTAATTAATTCTAAAATCTCCAACCTCGGACCCTTTAATTT
>JACYFI010001504.1:0-13436 GCA_020975735.1 Ophiocordyceps xuefengensis | reverse complement strand
TGGCATGGGTCGGGCCCCTGGCACAATAAGGGAAGAATATTATATAAATATTATGGCTACTTCGCATATCCGTAGGATTAGCAAGCTGAAAGCTCGCCTTAAGAATTCATAACATATCTAAACGATAAAGGCTAAATTCCACATTTGGGGTCTATAAAACATTCAACCGAAACCTTATTAAAAATTTAAAAAGATCGTAAAGTACGCCCAGAAGATTTAATACAAATATCCTCAAAAAGCTAAGGTAAAGTGTCCTTCATCTTATCTGGAGGGCATATGCTGCGAATAAATATTAACAGCATTTATGAATGCAACAGGCTTTGTAACAGTTTTTACGTAAATGGGAATAATATAAACGATACTCCCTAAATATGCAGGCGAAGTAAGAATGTGATGAAATCACTCTAGTTTCAATATATTTGAAGAATAAAAATATTTATTTTACGAGCTGCGCCGTACATTTCTATCTTGCTGGCTAGTGTTTCACAGGTAGGGCGCTAAATTTGTCTAAGCTTCTTTAGAGGGCCAGAGGCTTAGCTTAGCCACCCATGACTCTCTTCTGGTGACAAACTGTCAACAAAAATTGAAATTAAGAATTAAAATATTCTAATATACTTTATTGTATTAGGTTAGTTAGAAAATTAATTATATAATCATGAAATTATAGGGGTGTTGAGGATAAATAATACAAAATTTTTATTTAAAGGTTAATTTGTACAAACGGTAGACCAACTACTTGTGGTGTAGTGAGACTTCCTGGGGTTCAATGCCAGGTTTTATAACCTTATGTTATTTTTTATAAAGAGTAAAATATTAAAAATAATAGTAAATTTTAAATTATAGATTAAATCCATCAATTTTAAGTTACCTGGGATTCTCTGTTTTTATTAATAAAAAACACAGTGGATGTATGGTATGAAAAGGTAGTTTTTATATTGGGATAGGTAAACGGAGGATCACACCTATTGTTAAAAGCATGAAATGTGAAAGCATGTTTTTGTCAATTCTTGCTCAAGGAGATGAGATGTGCTGTTCACAAACTAAATCTTTCTATAATGCAGGTATATCAATACTAATATGTATTATACAACATTAAGGGTCCATACCTAAAAGAATAATTAAGATTGTTGGTAGGGTGTAACATACATGCACACATTTATTATCGCTTTAAGAGGAAAGAACAAATCATTTTCTTCTTGCTTACTGGCTGGCTTGGCTTTAGCTGGACTGGGCGATGGCGGACACAAGCAGCAGAGCTATTTTTTTCTCCTGGCGTGAACCCCCCTGAAGGGTCTAAAACAACCACACACGAAATGTGAATTGAAAAATCCCGAGCTTTAAGCTTGCCTAGATTGTCTAGCCCTAAAAAAACTTTTTTTAATAAAGGGGCTTTTAACCGCTAAAAATTATTCCCCGTTTATTCCCGTTAAAAACGACCTAAGCAGTTTTCACCTATATCAGAAACATTAATAGATACAGGTTCGCGGTTTTCAGGTTGACCCCCTTAACACACCACACGAGATGGAATTCGGAGTAAGGTTGCTTTTTTGTTTGATTAATACATTAGAAAAAGAAAATAAAAATTATGTAGGATAACACTCAACAGAGATAAACATGCCTAAAAGGTGGTAATTTATCCAACCTTATTTAATGTGTGGTAATGGGGCCAGGCCTTTTATATTATGGTTAACAAGAATAATATGCAATCTATTAATATAAAAATTGAAATTTAACTATTAAAGGTACGGCCATTTCTTGTGCTAAGCAGCTACGCATCCATACTAAAAGGTGGAAGAAATATGCTAAAGCTGTGTCGTTAATTACCTATATATATATCTGTTTCTCCGAGCGAAGCCCGGGTCATAATAAAAATATATTTTTTTATGTATGACTATTTAAGGAAACCAGGCCCTTACATATTTCCAAGCTTGGGTTAGTTTCAAAGGTAAAACTCTAATCTATACGGTTGGGTAATAAGAGGTTCGATTACGCTTTCTGCAGGTTTTCAACCCTTACTGATTTAGGTGGAATTAATATAATATTTTTATAGGGAGACGCGCCAATTTATGTACAGAGACCTTACTTTCAACACATAGCTGATCAGATTGAATACATTAGACAAATTAAATTATATAGTATTTTTGATTTAAATGATCTTAAAGATGCAAATATAAGATGCGGTACCTTCAATTGATGTGTTTTGTCCTTTTAGATATCACTCCTTCAAATTTTCTAGTTATTTGAACTTATCACTGATTTTTATTTCAGGGTTTCAATCCTTAAGGGGTTGGAGACTATTTCTTTTTTGAACTATTGATAATATAATATCATTTATCTCTTTTTGCTTTCTAACGCGTAATCTAAGACGTGATATATGCATTTTATTTAATAGAGATAGCTATACTCTATATTAATTATTGTATCTTAAATCACTATACTCTTTAACTTAATTTACTCAAGGTGAGTGGGAGTAGCAGGGGGGGTTTATTATTAGGTTACAACCAATTACAACAAATATTCATATATTTATTGATTTTAATTAATGGTATATTAAAATATGACGTTTTTCACTAGTTTTTCCCTTAGAAAGGTTTGGTTATTAGTAAATATTTCATCACAAAAAAATACCTCTGTTATTTTAGCCCAAATTAGATTTATTATAATAACAAAAAAATAATTTAATAAATGGGACAACAATTCTAAAAATAAATAGATACCCTTATATATATATTATTTGTTAAAACAGGATTCAATATTACGATGTTCTACATAATGATTTAAGTTTCTAATATTTTATAGCATGGGAATTGCAAAACTTTTGTTTATTATATATAGTTAATGCTTATAAGTAATTCAGAATTATCAACTACAGGGGGTTTAATTATTCCTTTTTATTGGGTGGAATTTTAAGTCTTTGGCTTTAATCAGTGCGCCCTTGTGCTAAATTTACTATATGAAGTGCTAAAACGACTCAGTCATTATCCAACATTACTCCGGCAACAGAGTTAGATGAGGGGGAGAAGCCCAACATTAACTTAGCATCTCTTGATAAAGGTGTAGGAACGATGGAAATCTTATAAGTCTAGTGACTCGGATCGTAAGCCCGGCCGTCTATGAGTAAGACTAAAACTTGCCTGAACCCCCTATTTTTACACATATCTTCTACAAGAGGGTTCAATAATCTAGGTCAGAATAGGATAGTGGCATTGGTAGGATCTTTGGACTATGAAGAAAATTCGTACAATGGATCAACAGCAAACCAGGGTAACTAAGTACATCATACGTAAAGAGTAGGGGACTTCTGAAGTACGGATTAAGAAAAAAATAATTGAACTACGGGAATAACCTACAGTCCGCTAAGGACATGGTAACACGGAAAGGAGCATCTTTAGTTACCATCTATGGAGACTCCAGGTTTTCAGCGTCTGTAGCTACACCACTATCAGCTGGAAGTTTCCACGTAACGTTTCAACTGGCGGCTATGGTCTAAAACTTACTAGAAGATTTAATGTAATTTTTGTAGATAATAACAAAGTTTTGTGTTGAAAGATATAATTTATACAGATATTATTAAGGATTTAATGGAAACTCTTATTATTACGCAGAGCTTTATCAACAATTCAAAAGCTAGGACAGGCAACATTAGACTGCGGGGTTAGAATACCACTAGTTTGGAAGGAATTCGTTCAGAAAAGTTATAGTGCATATTACAAAGCTTTTGAAATAGATGGTTACTTCCATCCACGCGGTAAACAAGATATTAATATACCACAAAAGCTAAACCGGAAAGGGCGGTAAACGACCATTGCTATAGTAGAGCCCCCTCCTAGAAGACAAACTAGTACAGGAAATGTTAAAGATGATAATTAGAAAGCCTATTTAATGAAGATCCAACTTTTCTACGAAAGCCAGTCATGGGTTTTAGAGCCCTAACCAGAAAAGCTGTCCCACACCCGCCCATTAAAAAATGGTTGAAAACAGACATCTTTCGTTATGGCCCACTATGATTTATAGAAGGAGAGAATTTTAAATGTTTTTTGACGAAATAGATCATACAAACTGATGTTATGTCTTTGCACGAAAGAATATAAAGACCCAGATTTTTGGATTTAATTCGATAAAGTGCGGTTGAAAAAGCGGGTTAATGAATTCATCGAACTTCTTTCCATCCGTAGATGAACACCTCAAAGGTCAATAATAAGCCCCATATTTTAGGTCAAATCTATCTATTCTCCGCTAAACTCGACGTTTTATGGTAACGTAAAGAAGTTTCGAAGCGTGGAGGAATCAAAGCTACTTTCAAATCCAATCTAATATCGAAATCATTGTCCCCGTAAAAAGGGAAAAGCCACAAACTACTGAGGGAGAAAATTAAATTTACAATAAAGTTTTACGGACTAATCCCCCGTCTAAGGTAGAATCGACCCTAAATTTAAAGGAAAAAGATGGAATACATCTAGATATGGCAGATGACTGACATTACAGGTGGTTAGAGGATCAGAAAAGAAGGACTGCGAAATCTAGTTGTCACAAATTAAGGTGTTCTTGAAGGGGGACGAGTTTGGAGGAGGTTAGAGTTTCGGAAGCTAAAACCAAAAGAACCAAACGCTAACACCGAACACGCTGAATTCCTAACGTTCAGAGTCAAAGAAGTAAATCATAGAGACTTACTCAGAAGAAGAAATGTTTCTGGCAGAAATTATAAAATATGAGTACTTCTACCCCGATAATGAACAAGGTCACACCAAAAAAATTGAATAAGCCAAATGGTTTCTTTAAAAAAAGGTCAGACCATACCCCAAAATTTCATCTGCGAATGCAAGAAGTCTAAGATGCTATATTCTACATAATACAATTCAGTCTATAGAGGTATATATACAATACTATCGTTTTCGCGAATAATTTTAAGGGCGCTATCAGCAAAAAGGTACACTATGATTAACTAGAAAAGGATCTATGGTGCAAGACTTCTAGACAGCCGAATTCCAAAGCTGGGACTCAAGCTAAAATATTGAAACATAGTGGTAAAAACTTAAGGGCAGAATAAGCAATGTGTCGTAATAACTATAGAGTACTAGGACATTAAACACTGCGTTTTCAAATAATAAAAAGGGATGATTACTATTTTAAAAAGTTTTCGAATGGCCCGGAAGTGTACCAAGCTCTTTGAAGGTATATACTTGGGTTTTAATGTTTGACTCCACCTACCAGATGGGAGATGCCATCACGTTCGAATGATGAAGGGACCTCTAATCCCTGAAAGCTAACGAAGTAGTAAAATTATGGCGGCCGAAAGAATCGTAGCAAATACCATCTATGTAGGAGTCCACAATTAGGGCAACATCACTACGTCCATAAAACTCTCACCAACAGAATAAAAAAAAATCTAAGAGGCCCAAACTCCTGGGAGCACCGTTGATCTGAAACCATCACCGTACGGTTTCGGGAAGGGGGGAGTGATTCGGTAATTAGATTACTCATCCAGTCATTTGATTAGGACAAGTTTATACATGCCAATTTCAGGAAGTACTAGTCTTGGATAATTTATATATTATACTAGTATAAAGAGATAAGCGTATACCATGTTTTATGAATATGTTACCCTTACTCTATAATATCTCTTTAGTTATATTTTAACTATAGGATTTTTTATTTAAGTAAGGTGCACGCCCATTATTCACACTTTTGATCTCGACTAAAAAGGACTTGGAAAATTCCTTATCAACAAACGTTTGGAGTAAAATTTATCAAATTTCCGGGAACACCCCCTAAAGTTTTTGGTACTTAGCCATAAAGAAAATTATATGAGTGCGTGCAACTAACTTACTCAGGTATATAATAAGCCAGAACGTGAGTAAAAAACGAGAATGGGCAATCGCGGATATAATCAGTAATACATTCGACAAAAGGAGTATTATTGTAAAAGAGACAACGGTAACATGTAGTTGGAGTGGTCATTAATTTACGCGTAAGATATCTTCCTACTGGGCTTCGAAAGCAAGGTTATCAAAGTTTAAAATCCCTGTCTAACCTAAATTATTTAAAAGACAACCTTATTTCTACTGTGTCTAAACTTAGTACCAATAGCAAACTACCTTTAGACCCCTGATTTATATCAGGTTTCCTCCTGATGCGAAGGCAAGGGCCTTTCTTTGTTTAATTCCGTAACTCACCCAAAAACCCTAGTAGTTGACAATTCGAGGTTAATTGTTCTCTGCAAACGTATAAATCTTCCATCCTAAGAACGACCCTATCGATATTTTTAAAACTTATTTAAGCCTATTTGGAGCAAGGGAAAAGAAAATAGGTAAAGAAAACGAAAATGTTGGTTGTGATTTTAATCAATAGGGTGTTCTCTAAAGATTCAATTATAACAAAGTATACTCATCTTGATAACATACCTTCTAAAAAACTCAGAAATATTCTGATTATTTTATTATTTAGAAAAGTAGCGTTAAGAGCTCGAAGGGGGGAACTTTAAGAGCTGAAGGTTTCAAAAAATAAATTAATAAGTAGCACTTCTTTAAATAAACGGATTAACTCCATTCTCTTAGAGGGCTTTTCCTGTTACTGTTTGCTTTTTAGGCAAGACTATTATAACACTTAGTTCTCGAAATTCAAGAACCCCTCACATGGGGAGGCTGGTTTGTTACAAAAGTGGTTGTGGACTTGTTGTTTGTAAATTAGTAACTAGGAATCAAATTCACATAAACATGGAAGTCGTGTAAGTAGGTTATTCTTTTGTAGTGACCTAGCATATTAGGATTGAATTTACTTATTTTGAAAAGTTTAGTAGATTCTTTGGGATGTGGTCAACTGATTTCGTATAAAAGAATTACTGGCACTTAGATGCAATTTCGTTCAAAAATCAATTAATGGAAAAAGATCTTTTACCCCTTCTTTTTGAAATAACAACAACCCTTGTTCTTGGTGTAGAACTAAGGGATTATGTAGTATTGAGCTAAAGTACGAAACAGAGGGTACAAACAGAACATACATTTAACTAACCCAAAGGGTCATCAATTTGTCAATAAGGAACCGAGGACAGATAAACAGGTAGATATTCTAAAATAAACACTACTTCTTGGAGAGTCAATTATGGGTTAATGATAAATTTGTTAATTTTTCTTAAGTTGGCGATAATAACCGACATCATAGACGTGCTATGATGGGCTCAATGCCTTCCTATATTACAACAATTTGTGCTTTGATAGCTAAAATTTTCTTTAATTATTTATTTTTTGCAATTAGTTTATTATACAGGTGTCAGGTCTCTAGCAGATGAAATGATTTGAACTTTTCTCATATTATTAATGAGTATCTTTTCTCTTAATAATGTAGGAAACGTGGTTAGCTTTAATCCTCAATTTAGAAGTAAAACAGTTATGTTGCTTAATTACATTTAAGTCGATGTAGGTTTTCATAAATTTATGAGGTTTAGGTATAATCTATATCTCGAGTCAACTCAACAGTTATTTTTTAATCTTAACACAAATACATATAGGTCATTTAAATGCATTTTTCATTACTGTAGCAAATAGGTTTCTCTTTATATTTTCTATATTAGTGAAATAAAGAACATGAAGAATTTAATGGAAAAACTAATTCTCTATCGAATTTAGTAAATCAATTTAAAGGTTATTTTAATATAAAATCCTGTTTAGCTTTAAGTTTAGTAAGATTACTTTTTTCATTATTGTAGGAGTCGCACTTGTAATAGGGAGCTTCTTTGGTAAAACCAAAATGTATTAAGGTGCAGCTTAATTTAAAGGTTTAATATTTCCCATCTTTAATCGGCTATATTACAACTGTGTTATAGGTGCTTTCCCTATATTTAAAGTATAGTTAAAAGAAAATGTTTTTTAGCTTTACCGGACTATAAAAATTGATACTTTATTAGAAGAATTTAGTATAAAAGGTGCTTACTATAAAGAGGTCACTGTTAGCTCGCTATTATGAATAAACATTCTTGCTGGACCACCGGTTCGTCGCACAAACAATTTTTTAAGTTTTTAAATATAGTAATATAGGCCATATCAAGTCCTATATCTTTTTGTTTATAAGTCCTGTATTAAACATTCCAATCCTATTAATTTTTTTTATTAATAAAGAAATTGGCTAACCCATTGTGTACATATTGGTAACAAATACTGTTTAATGGTTAAAATGATAACGTATGATTTATGTTTTTAATTGTTGTGTCAATATTAACAATATATTTTTAGCGCTCTAAAATTTATATTAGCACCACATAACCCTAGAACCCAAGAGAAATTACCTATAATTCGAGTGTGGATTTCATAGTTTTTATTAGGGTCTAAAAATAGAACTCAATTTGGGTAAAATTCTTATTTTTTGTTTAGATATCTTATTATTACATTTAGAAATTCTGGTAATTTATTCACCTTTTTGGTCTTAGGTGGGGACTATGAAAATGGGTATATTGGTTTATTATTAGTAACCCTATAATTTATAGGTTTATCACTCCAGGGATTTTGATATGAATTTAGGTTAAAATGCAATTAAAAAATAATAGCAGACAATCTTTTAATTTATGTTATAAATTCAAATAAATTTTCAAATAATCTTTATAGAGAATAGGTAAACTTAAAGCTTTTTCTCCACCAAACAAATAACTTGCCTACAAAGGCCACATATTTTTCTACGCTTGCAAGAAAAATATGCTTTTAAAAACTCCAATTTTTATAAAGGCCGAGGCATAGCATACTCGTAACCAGACCGCTTTCATAAATAAAAAATAAGCATTTTGAGGGGCAAATAGTATAGAGACTTCATTTAGAGAGGTTATATTAAAAAAGGCCCTTTCACCGTGATTACAATCTCAAACATAATAGGTGCAGGGTGGCAACTGGGGTGGTTAGTTAGGGAGCAGGAGTAGGGGACATAGGAGTAAGGTAATTTGGGGTGTTGTACTACTAGGGTCGTAGCTAGGAACCCTTCATTGAAAAAACAAATTATGTCTCCTTAACTCAAAGTATATGGTTTTTTGGGGGCCTCTTTCTCAGAACAACTGCGTTATTCCTTAAATTGATGTCATTTCATAATTACTAAACGAACTTAATTTTGTTGTGGTATACGTATAATCTGTTATAACGCTGATAATGTTGTATAAGGAGGAGGGTAGTTGTTTATACTAAAAAACAAATTCATTTTAAATTAAAATGTCTACTAGTTTTGTCAAAACTATGTAAATTTATCTAAGACATTTTATATCTTCAACGCGCTAGCGCTTTGAAGGTTGTATATTTCCAAAGAATAGCGCTACTCCACAAATGAAGGTGTATGGTTCGGGTAACATGATACATCTATCATGTATTATTTAGTGTTATATCTTATTTAGTGTAGCGATGAAATATCTTTCTTTTAATAAAAAAAGCGTTCCGAGGATCACCCTAAATCACAAAGTTTTAAGCGCATGGTAGAAATGCCTATTCCAAAAGTGTTGTAAAATTTAGTGACATAACTGTAAATTTCGTAACAAGTTTTTACTACGATTTATAGTACTTTCGGTCAGTTTAATTAATCCCTGTTAATAAAATAACCCAGCCCCGTATAAGTGTATTATACCATGCTTTTGAACGCTAAAAGGGAATTATCCTTAAAAGAGGAATTAAATAAATCAGGGATTTATTATTTTAAAACTAATAGAATTAACAATGATATTTTGATGTTAGCAGTCTAAAGACCTTTAAACAACGATTTCAAAAAAATATTTTAATCTTGTTTTAATTTTTTAAAACAGAAGATAGTTTAATAAATTTTTCAGAGACATAATTAAATAATGGGTATTCTAATTTCTGTTACAATATTTAGAGTACTGTGAAAATTCTGATTCTTTCTAGAGAAACACATTACTTTGATAACATTAAATCTGAATATAACGTTTACTTAAAAGTAGGGCTCGAAGTCCTTGATCATAAACTCTCCGAACAAAACTAAAGGAGAAGATTTTAAGCTTTTAAAGGAATAATCATGAAAGGAAAAATCGCTTTGTTTCGGTCGTACTGCCTGTTCAGAAAGAAACTAGAAACATATAATGAGTGTTTAAGAACACGTAAAAGATAATAACCCTTGTTATTTGGGAAAAATTCATAAAATATCAAGCCTTTTAAGTTATGAGATAGAAAAGCCTTAGGTAGAATTCATTCTGAAGAAACTAAGTTAAGAAATGAGTGCAGTTAAGAGGGTATCCGATATACATCTATTTCAAAGTGTTCCAATCTGAAAGATTGTCAAAAGTTTAACGGGTAGTTTAGTTTCAGCTAGCAAAGCTGGTAAATTTTAGACATAAGTGGAAGACTTTATAAAGATAATTAAAGACTCAGGGCAATCTTCCAAAGAGCAAAATTAAATTTTTCAGGGTTAAAATCTTGCTTTAAAATACCTAAGATTAAAAATTTCGCTACTCATGCTGGGAACTTCTGAAAAGCTTAAGTACTTATAAATAGGTGAAAAAACTTAATTTGGATGGTACATGGACAATCAGCAGGCAAATAATAAAATTCCTAGGATCTACACGGAAAACACGTCTTAGAAGGTATAAAATAATTATCCAATTATGTGGAAATCCTACATGGATATTTATAGACCTTAATCGAGTTAATTTGAACTAAACCCTGCATTTAACTTAGATACTTTTATAGGCCTTTCTATCCTTTTTTAAGACTTGATTATTATTTAAAATGGAAATGAAATAATGAATTCCCTCATACAGTTTTAGCAGAAGTGGTATCCCATGATATTGAAGTTACAGTCATCCTGATTTTCATGCATTGTAATGGAAGAATTTTTATAGAAGTTGATTTCATATATAGTTTTAGCCAGAATCTGGATTTAGAAACAAGGAGGATTTAAAGATCTTAGAAGTGGATAACGAGTATTAGACCTGAGTTTAAACCCACAAGTAAGATTTGTATAACGAAATCAGGGGATCTCATACACTTCTTTGCTTGCCCTTCATTGGGATAAATGTGATGCTATCCGGTAGCTAAATCAAGTTCAGTTTTTTATTAATAAGAGGAAGAGTATTTTTAGGTCAGTGTTCAGAAATATCATTGTGGAATAATTACCGACAATGTTCCTACAGCTAAGTAATAGAATCCTGATAATATAGACAAAATTTTCATTAACTACATATGGCTTTAACCTTACTTTATACTGTCACTTGTAGTATATTTTATGCTAGCTTGGGTTCAGTAACATTTTATTTTTTCCCCTTAAGCCCGGGGCCCCGGGGGGGGTTTAGGTACAGTACTAGTCTACAGCCCAAGCCCAGTGGTAAGCTCATACTAAAAAGGGGTATCTTAGTTAAAAAGGTAAAACCATGATCCGCTACGGACATACGGATTGAGGTTCAAATCCACAATAGCCCTAGCATTAATGACTAAATAATATAATAGGTATTAAGCGCTATAACAATAAGAATAATTCTTTGTAATATATAAAATTAAAAACATGCAGTTAACCTAGTATTTTTTTTAATTTGGGATCTTAGAAGTATTTCGTTCAATTTTAATTAGAAAACAGTTTAATATTGAATGGTTAATTCCACTATAGAAATAATGCTTATTTTCCTATAACTTCGCAATATTGGTAGTTCATTAACCGTGCGATATTATTAGGACAAACGTAGGCCATCTACTTATATAGTTGCCGGACAGCAGAATCTGCATTATGCTTAGCAAGTCTAGTGCTTTTACATGAACTCAAGGAGAAGTATTGCTAATAAATTTAAAAACAATTATTAAAAGTAAAGATTGTGTTACCGTTCTTAGGGGGTATAGTTTACTCGGCTTTTTTGGAGAAAAATTGGTGTTCAGGTAGTCGTTTATTTAGAGTTGTCTATGTATAATCAATTTCACAACGAATTATTAGCTATCTTTTTGGAATCTTTTGGAAGGATAAAGGATTAAGATAATAATCAAACTACTCTAAATTACTTATTTAGATGATATTTACATATGAATCCATTTTTTAATAGTGGTATGAAAAATTTTCAATTTGATAGTTAACAAGCATCTATTTTTATACTTGGTAATTATTAATAATCTTTTAGGGGTTCATATCTATTCTATAGGATATATGAGGCCATGATCCTCGAGGACTACCTCAGGGGGAAAAAGATGTCTATTGGGTAAGCGTGTAACACGGGGATACCTAAAGCTTAAGGTCATACTATAATTGAAAAACTATTTCTAGGGGCTGCAAGTAATATCAGGTCGGTAACAAGGCCTTAAGAGCGTTAGGAAGATATGAAATGGACAATTCGCCGGGGGTCGAAGTTCAACAATACTCAACAGTATTGCCTGTAAGAGCAAAGGAGTAGGAACGGCAGTTGATCGATTAAGGCCGACATTATGGCGAATTTAGGGTGTACTCTTAAAGGGGAGGTTTCGAAAGAAAACATGGGGAATTTAAAACTCGCTTTCAATCAGGCAACCAAGGGAGTGAAATTCTATGTCAATCCCCCATCTTACAACATTCATTTAAATTAACATATTCTACACTATAAGTCTACATTGTAACCACTAGAGTCTGGATCTGGGGTTTTAATAGAACGGGGTGGAGGGGTTCATTTTAGTATAATAGTACTAGCATTAGATAAATAAAACAGTAATTAGGGTTGAACGAGTCTTCAATTCAAATTTCCTAATTAGGGTCTACAACAAAAGACTTTTCAACTTATTATATATCTATTCCAACAATACTTGAGGGTTGTGTTGATTCTATACTTAGTGGCCTCTAACCGAGAGATAGTTACGTTTACCAATTAGATTCAATTGAAGGATTTCTAATAGAACCCTATTAATTTATTTAGAGAAAAATACTCCGTTAATTAACCCAAAAAGCGACCTGGATTTATATTGTTAAAAAGCGAGTAAAATTGTAAATAAATAAAGCTCATCTTTGAACCTGCGTAAGGTTTAAATTCCTAATAGTAAATATTAAAGCATCATAGAATTTAAGTTTTATCTGACCTCGTTTAAAATCCAGAAAGTTGGGCCAGGGTTATCCGTTGAAAGACTGCTAATAATTTCTGACTAATGTTAAATTTTAGAACCCCAGATTGAAGTTTCAGGTTTTTCTTAAGTGCAGAGGGAAACTTGATGTTCGTGATGCTCATCATTAACAGTAAATTAGGTTTATCAGTACAATTGGATTAGAAATATCTCATCATAGTAGAGAATTGCTTAATTAAGGAGAAAAACTTGAATATTTAAGGACTCAGGAAATAATACTAAATACGAAGGTAAATCTGCAAATTAGTTACAAAGTTGCGACTTGCTGATAAATTTACCAATATTAATATTGCATTTTTTTACAAAAAGACCCTATTTATACGGGTATAAAAACTTTAATGATTATCTTGTTGATGTAAAATCCACAATTTAATGAATTAATCGTTGCTCATCATT